>VTPC01090126.1:237912-248512 GCA_011009095.1 Ignelater luminosus
ACTTATATTGATGTGCATGGATCGCTAAGTACATTGGATGCGCCTATTATTTTTTTTGCAAAATCTCTTAATGAAGAGGTTTGGGGACTAATGAACATGAACCATAACTATTTTTCATATGTTGACTTGACTTGATAAATCTTCACAATCAATTTAGAATGTTAAATCAACATATGCTTTCTACTTACAAGTGGTTCACAAACTTACTAGAATTTTAATTTAGAAAGTTTATTATTATTATTATTATTATTATTATTATTATTATTCTGATGCTGGACCTAAATAAACTAAAAATATATTAGAAGAACTAGGTTTTACTTCTGTTAACTCTGTTAACCTCCTAAATGTGCCCTTTATACATTTTGTAATTATCCATAGAAATTTTGTAATAATAAAATTGCGAAGATCTTTTTGCACTAGCAAATAAGCCTTTCAGACCCTTTTTTACTAACCCCCTCTGTGCATATTCCTTTTGCTCTATGCAACAAGTGTTGCATTTGAAACCACCTTGGTTCATTGTTGAGAGGTTAATGATTACCACAGATGTTAAATGCAGTAGCCAGAGAACCTATACACTGAGTGCCTTGTTCTATCCTGATAGCTAACCGCTTGGAACTGTCTCGATAGGATCCTTGTTTTACTCTGGTAATTAACCACTTGGAACCATCTTGGATCATCATCTTGGAAAAGTAATTTTTACTGTAATAACAGTGTTAGGTGGTTCGAAAATAACTCTCACCAAAATTCTCATTTTTGCGCATGTAAAATAAATGCACGCATTTACCCTGCCAGAGCGAACAACATGAGTGGGGAATTGGTGCGAGTAAAAACCTAAAACCACCTAACACTAGTAATAACATAGATGTGGTTCATGTTGCTTAAACCCTGACCTCTGTTCTTTGTAAAACCAAAGTTGTGTGCATTTAAAGTGTGTAGTTTGAAAATTGTTTTATATAGATGTTTCTGCAAGTTTTTACGTGTGGAACTTAAATATGATTTTTATTCGTACCTCAACCTTTATTAAATAGTTTATATAAAACTGTGAAAGCAATCATAAAAGCAGTTCAGAATGTAAAAGTGTTTTAGCAGTTACTTGTTGGTACATTCTTAACATTATTTCAAAAGAGGAATGTTCTTACCTAAGCAAATATCACTGTACTTTCTGTTTAACATCATTTCAAAAACTAGTAATTGATGAGTAAATGAATTGTGTGATTTTAAAATTGAGAATAACAATTGAATTGTGTATTGGATGTGTAAAGTAGTCCTGTTCATTGGAAAGTAAAAAGAAATTTAGATGTAATGAAAAAAAATGAGTAATATTTTAAAAATCTTAAATATTTTAGTGCAACCCATTTGTATTTCATGTAGACAAGATAAGTTTTGAACATTTTGTCAAATTGTCGACTTTGAATCTTTCAACTTCTTGAAAAGTATCTTGATATTTACAAATGTGTTTTATAATTAAGTAGGAATAGTCGTAAAATTTACCTTTTTAATAAATGAATATTAAATGTTCTCTGTATTTATACATTTTTTGAACATTGTACGTGTTAAACTTGTTGGTCAGAATATTTACAGTGTAGCTAATGTATGAATGAAAAATCGTGATGATATTCTCTATTAGGCATGCGAAATGTCAATACAAAGTTATAGAGAAAAATACAGAAACAGTAGAATTTTTTCTTTAAAATTAGAGTAGTAGAATTATTTCAATGTAGAATTTAATCCATAGTCTTTGCATCAATATAAAATGCATTCTGATCTCATAGTTATAATGAAACTTCTGTTTTATATGTTATTTAAAAAAAATCCAGTATTGTTTGGTTAGACGGCAGTTTTACGTAAGTTCTATATTAATATTGTAATACTAATGTAGTATTTTAAAATCACTGCCATGGTTGTTCAAAACATTTATAACTGGTTATTTAATAATGTACTTGTCGTAGGATTAGGGTCATATTGTATTAGTATTTAAGTTTACCTGTGTTATTTATTTTTTAACGTTTGAGTGTACGTAATAGAGTGTTTAGTAAAATATGAAACATTATAGCAAAAAATAGATATACTTTTCAGTCACTGCCACTTTGTGATACAGCGTTATCATAGATTGTAAACCGTGGTTCACTTTAGACAGCATGGGTTTGTACAGTGCCTTCAGTAACTGTCTAAGCTACAAAAAAGAAATATTTTTTTGCGATGTTCACATTCTGAAGTTATATATGTACATATGACCTAATAAGAATTGCAGAAGTATTCCCACAACTTTTGTATTTCTCTTCTTTATTTTTTTGTATTTGAAGTCTGACATTAAACTGTGTAGATTTTATCAGAATATGTTGTCATTTATACCTTATGAATTACTGAATGGGAACTTTTAATAAAAAACATTTTGTGAAAATATGTCTTTATGTAACTTTTCTTAACCTTACTATATTTATTTATAATTATGAATGAATATTTTTATGTGACGATTATCTTATTCTAAAAACAATACTATAAAGTATAAAAAGATTTTTATGAAAAACCAAAAATGATATTACTTTTGAATTTGATCTGTAATAAATCCCATTTTATGTAATCAGACTATAACTAATAAAAGTAATAATTTATGATAATTTGTTTTAATTTTTTATGGCCGAAGTGATGGAACTTTTATTGAAGAGAAATAATTTTTTTTTCTATTAAACAAGAATACATTTTTTGTTTAGTCTTTCAGTTGGTTATTTAAAAGCAACACAATAATACAATACAATACCTTGACAATTGCACTTGGAATCATCTCGGTTCATTGAGGGGTTAATGACTATCGCATATATTGGTGTGGTAGTCGAAGAGCATACACAATGATTACCTTGTCCCACCCTGACTGTTAACCACTTGCAGTCACCTTAAGAGGTTTTTGCTTGTTGTTTGTGAAAGATCAATGACCATCACAGATGTCAGTACGATAGCTCAAGAGCACACATTATTTAAATAAAGTAAGTTCATTACCACTCAGCCTTCCTCTCTTTTAATTGGTATCATATTGATAAAATTTGTAGGGATACAACTTTTCGTATTGATTTTTTAAATTATTCTTTTCTATTAAATGGAAACGAGCAATAAAATAAATGAATCTAATTTTTTTAAAATACTGTTAAACATGATAGAAACACTGCAGTACCCAGCAGCGGTTAATTTCTTTCTCTTTTAAATAGATAAATATGTCAAAATTAAAAAGTTATATCGATATCATATCAATGGTGACCATGGTTTTTAGGCAAGGTGCTGGGCCAGCTGATAATTTGACATCGGGAAATATGCTGACACATGGTGCACACACATAAATAAGCTATAGATCTGACATAATTTGTTACATCCCAGTACCAGTATTTTAAAGTAAATAGGTGTAACATAACCTCATTCCAAACATAACCTTTCAGAAACATGGGAATGTTGAGTACCCAACAACAGCAGGCTTTGAGTAGGAAAGCGAGAGGTGACAATGGGCAATATGAATAAAGTGTAGTAAGTGCTTATACTTCAATTAATAAAGGATTAAAGGTATGTTTTCTAATTAGTAAAAATGAGATACATATAGTAAAAGCATTTACTACTTTATTCATATGACCCATTGAGTCATGTTCAGCTTACAGTTGGTTAATGGTAAACATGAATCTTTGCGGTGGCAGACAAAGGCGTTTTTGGGGTAGCGAAGTTTGCAGAAATTTATAGTAATCTTAAAAGTGTTGTTGCAGCAAGCATAAAAAATTGTTGTTTAAAGCTGCAGAAGTTGCAGTTAAACAGAAAGAACCTGGAATATGTTTCATAGTTAAGTAAATGAATAAAAGAAAATAAATATGAAAGTTAACCTTAAAATTTGCATTTGTTTTCTCATTTGTTTATATTTTATATTTTACAAATTTGTTTTCAGTAACGTGCAAATTAAATCCATAGTTTGCACTTTAAAATATTACATTAAATGCATTTTGTGTTTGTGGACGTTGGTGGCAAACACGCTTCAAAGATTCAGTGACAGTACTCCTCCTCTCTCGCTCTCTCTCTTTCTTACTCAAAAAAGATTGCAGGCAACAGTTATTTTTCTGGATATATACTGAATGTCACCTGCAATCCTGCTTTTATGACGATAATAAATGCAACAAGTTGAAATGGCATACATTTAAGTAAGGAAGAGAATGATATGCAAGTGTTGTTTAAAGGCAAGCAGATGATGAGTGGTGGAATGTTTTAAAATCACTGCCTTACTTTAAAATTATAATCAAGATTGTGGGTGATACATATAATAGGGTTTGGCTTCGTTGGAAAGCAGGAAAAACCCGGAAAGTCAGGTAAAAGGTTAAATAGAGAAAGAATCATTGAATTAGGAAAATATAAATAAGTCAGGGTATTTAATGATTTTTGTCTGGAATTTCTGATACAAGTGATAGCAAAAATACTGACGTCACCAACAGACATTAGCTGTCAGGATATCCTTCATCAAGTCATCTTTGGAACCAGAGGAGGGGCTTACGTTTTGGTTTGGAACCTGAGGGGAACCAACAATGTTTGCTTGGAAGCGTTGACATGCTTTGAACCAGTTCTGGTTGTTAATAAAACTGGATGTTTCCTGAAGTGATATTTGCTAAATTTTAATTGTTTAAATCTGACTTAGAAAAAGTGCTAATGGCAAAAACCTCTGCTTTCGGTATCCCAATTGGTTCTGTCAACATGGTTCACTATTATCACAACAGTAGTAGTTTCTTAATTTACAATAATAATAGCTATGAATTTGTCTTTATTTGGACAATTGAATTAATTATCTCAAAAACTGTATAATGTGGCTAACTTCAAATCATTATTTTTGTAAAAGTAAGAATCGCAGCATGTAAAATAAGAGTCCCGGTTTTTCTTTTGATGATGACATGATCGTAGTTAACCAGTTCATATGTCGTTATAAGACCTGTGACTAATATGTTAGCTCTACAGTCTAAAGTGGCCAATGGCTTGTTTTGCCACATTCTCCACTTCCTTCTCGCTTTGGGTTTACCCCTTTTGCTTCTAATGTTGCTTTCTAGCATTCCTTTGGAAAGCCTTTTCGCTGATATTCTCATTACATGGCCCATCCATTTGATTATCTGCCCTTTCACTACACCTATCTTTTAACTCTTATCTTCTTT
This sequence comes from Ignelater luminosus, assembly GCA_011009095.1. NCBI lineage: Eukaryota > Metazoa > Arthropoda > Insecta > Coleoptera > Elateridae > Ignelater > Ignelater luminosus. The sequence goes on from VTPC01090126.1 coordinate 243,072, forward strand.
CCCATCTATTGATCACTTTTTTCCCACCAAAGATTTCTCTAAGCATTTTCCTTTCTCATACTTCTAGCAATGATTCTTCCAGTCTGCAATATTTTATCAAAGAAAGTTGTTTAGGACCCTAAATCTTTATTGAAAAATTTTGAGTTTTAATTTATTACAAGTGTAATTCTCATAAAGCTCATTTACACACATCTGTTGTATCTTGCTTATTTATTAGCAAAGCGATTTCAAATTCAACAGTTGATACCATTGATTGTGTTGCAAGAATTAGGTGCTGACAAAAAATTCACATTTTACATTACCCAACTTGATAACAAAGAAGCTAATTCCCTTTTAGAGATGGATTATTACAGCGATTGTTGTAACAACAAGTAAAACAACGCAACACTTGAAGCCATGCTGACGAGTTCAAAGAATCCAGTAATTACAAAGATTCCCGATGTTTTTTGACTAACTTTGTCAAGTTTCTCTTTCACTGAAGAGAATCTTATTTTGTAAATTAAAACAAAAAGAGCCTAGCAACTTACTCCAAGAGCAGAATCCTGCCAGAAATTTATCAAATAGAGAATCTTCCAACGTTGCTGTTTGTTATGCGGAAGTTCTATTGTATGTATGGATCCGAATTAAAAAGAAAATGAATAATACTGAATTTATTCTTTATTAATTAACATTTGGTATAGGATAGCTCACAAAATTTAATATTTGATAAAGAAAAAAAGCTCACAAATAAGTACATCTAAAAATTAAAACAAAACAGAATAATGTAATAACGGGTCAGTTTAATTATTGTTTTAGTACTCAATATTTGTACATATAATCACCATACTTGACAATTTTAAAAATGTCCATTTATTCTACAAAATATACATATTTCTTTTATTTTAGCTAATTTACAGTCCATTAGTTTTCTATTCCACATAAAAACAACTATGTATATTAGGGCTGTATTGTCAACTTTAAGGTCTTATTTTCTATGAAAATAAAGTTAGTATATAAATTTAACAGAAATCGATGAAAATCCTGTATTTTTTAAAACAATCGTAACATTTTAGAACGCCACAAGCTTTTAATTGAACCAAACCATATTAGTGTGGAACCACAAATTACATTTTTTGCAGGATGCCATTGAATGGACAAATGACTGGAAAGCAACACACATTGCCTTAAAGGTGAGTATTCACACGGTGCAGCTGTCCAGGGCAAATTGGTATTCATGCCGTATAAGATTTAACCCCACCAAATTGGTCCTGTTCTATCGCAGACTGCAAAAATGCAATGTGTGGTTCCACACCGACCTACAGCTGCATCGTTGGTTATCATTTGACTAAAGAATGGATGCAGTATGATATATTCAAATAAAAAAACGAGTAGTGACTGTTAAAAAAATGCCTTATCAAGATTATTTTAGTAACTGACAAATTCTTGTGTTGCTTGTAAATATTAAGTGCATGTACAAACATTGCTGTTGAAGTAAGGCAATACTTACGTTTAAAATGTTTTATCAAATAATTGTTAAAACATTTCACACCTCCTCATATGGCTTTGTGAGGAAGGTTTACTTGAAAAGTTCAAAAATAATTACACAACTCGATTCTTTATCTTGATCTATATAAGAAACAGTCATACATAATGATATTGGTACAATTATATTACAGCATAGAACAATGGACAAACCAGACCAAACTACTGCATTGACAATATGTACACTATATTTTCAATGTTTAGGTTAAAAATACCAACTGTAAATAAATAAAAAGGGGTTCTACTTTTATTTAAAAATTTAAACATTTTTCTAACAAATCTAATCCTAGTGTTCAATTACACAAAGATTACGGTAATAAGTATGTTTGGGATGGTACAGATGGTATAGCTTGTGTTAATGAAGGAGATGATGTTGTTGGTGTCTTTCGTGACCGATACAGCACACCAGTAATTTCCGTTAAAACAAATCTAGTAATACGAATCACTACAACATGAGCCGAATACTGCAACAATAGAGCTCCAAAACCTTTATAAAGTCCAAAGACACCTTCACTACTTAAACAACTTTCATAACAATCAATTGGGCCATGATAGTTTGTTAAAATAGGCAGCACAGATTTCCCAGTATCTAAATTATCAATAATTGTTCGAGTTCCCTATAACATTAGTTTATTAGATCATAAGTAAAATTAGAGCAAAAATATATGCATACTTGTAAATATAAACGGTGAAGTATCGTCTCAAAAGGATAAAAGACAACATCTGATGCTATAACAGCTACAAGCGATGCATTTAATTCTAGATCTTGTAGTGAGTTTTCATTAAAACCATTTTTCGGTAAAGTACCACCTACAGGTTTAACTTGTTTCTGATGAATTTGCATCATATGAAATACACCTGTTTTCATAACTAATGAAAAGAAATAACGAGCAATACCAAGGGTTATGGTTGGTAAAACAAGTGCCCAAACTGGTAGCATACGTCCTTTTGAATTACCGCTCCAATTAAAGAGTCTTACAGCACCTTCTCTAAATACATCCAGAATCCCTGGTTTTTCACTGGCAATATCACTTTGAACTGTTTCAACCAGAGAGGCTGAGTAGAAAGGCATTATTATGGCTAGACTAACACTAAAATTATTTAGGCAAATTAGTTTACATTAAGCACAGAATATAATGGCGTTAATTTTACCTTTTTAAAAATATGTGTTGAAAAAATGATTTTAATGAACTGTGCCGAGATATTTCCCTGAAATTAATTAGCAATGAGAATATTGTCAATTAATAAATTTATCTAAATATACTTGGGCCAAGGTGTAATTTTAGAAATCAGATCTTCGATTCCTAAAGTCATTCCACGCACTAAAAGAGAAGAACCTAATCCTTTCCATAAAGTTGTTAATCCCTGATGTTTATGTAAATGACATATAACTGGTATCAATGTAACTGGAACTATATGGTACTTGAGCGAATTATTATTGACCTACAAAAGTTCGCATCATACAAAGTAACAAAAAAAACAAATTGTTAAAATTAACCCCAACCTGACATTGTCTTCGTAGAACAACAAATGGATGGCTAAGCAAATTCTCTGCAATAAGGCTCACGATACTCACACCAGTACCAATAAATTTCGTTAATGTAGCTTCTGTAAAATTAGTAACTATTAATTTATTACATTTTTATAAGATTATAACCTACATACCATTATCATTATTTACAGATTGGCTATGTACTATCGGTTTTTGAGTTTGAGTAATAAAATCTTTATCAATTGCATGATATAAAGCTTCTTCTTGTGGCATATTCCAATAATTACCTAAAGGATAATTTTCAGAGTATTCCTCCAGACTAGCCATTATTGTATCACTGGAAGTATTATAGTAATTAGTTTCTATGCGACTGACATATAGAAATATAAGTAAATAAAGTCTTAAAATACCTAACAGACACTTTTCTATAAACTATTTAAACACACTTCTACATAAGTATCAAAATATTATTCACTATTCACTTAACCAGAAATTTTTTACCAAAACTTCAATTTGACATTTGATTAACCAAGACCATCACAAACACAAATCACAAACCATGGCCATCCAGTGTTTGCATACACCACGACAGGACGTATAGATCGCGCTAAAAACATCAAATATGGCCATATGACCAGTATAGTGGGGTGGGTGGGTTGCCCCACATTCTAATGCATGGCTGTAACGTACTCTCGCAGAATTATATTAAGGCCGTTTTACATTATACTTTTTTCGGCTAAACTATTTACTATACTAGATTGCATACTATATTGAACCTAAATTTCCCGCCTCTATTAAGAAGATTTTAAAGGTAGCTGCCAAAGTTGTTGCCAATGTCGCCAACAGTATATTATAAATACATAAAAAATTTCGATTCCAGAGATCAAGAACACCTCAAAGTTATTAGTTATAAAGTATTGGTACCACTAAAAATCGCTGTAATGCGCAGGTCTAGTATACAAACTTGGCTGAAAAATAGGACGGAACCTAGTTTTAAATCTAGAATCTAGCATGAAAACTCGGAAGCGATTGTTCTGATTTACATTATCCAAGTCGAGCTAGTTTTGAATTTAGTCAAAGTTCTAGGCGAAAAAAATTATAATGTAAAACAGCCTTTACTGTCATCATCCAACCACAGGGATAAGGTGTAATTGTTCCAACTGTTCTTCGACTAGAGGTGCTTTCACTTTCAATGTTTGAGATCTTTATTACTGATATTAATGTAAATACTAACCATCTCCTACTACCCATTACTACTGCACATTTAACTATCTTGCGTAACTTAGATATTAAAACAACTTCTAGAGCACTTGTTGGTCTAAGGCGTTCTTGATTCTATTTCTATCAAAGAAATTGGCTGATAGAAAAATAAGCCCCTCACCGAATAAAGTGGTCTTTCAGTGATGTTCAAGCTTTAAAATATGATTTTTATCAGGAGCCCCTCTATTTCATCTTAGAGATGATCTTGAGAATGAAGGTAACCACCTTGATACAGAAACTAGAAGATCTACTGCGTGGTAACAAAGACGTGTCTACCGAGAACCAAGAGCCCACTTCTTATGTACAGTATGTAATTAAGTTTATATCTGTACCGCCTTATTGACTCTCATTACAAAAGAACAAAAATATCTACTTCAAACAAAAATAAACGAGATGCTTTTCTGCTGGAACCATCGAAGAGTGCAAATCTGACATGCTGTACTACCTGTGTTAATATCCAAAAAAGAATAACCAGTATCGTATGTACTGAAGGTTAGACAGCGTTACCATATCCTCTTTCGAAAATCGCTTATTTTTTACATGCGGCTAAACAAACGTATTTATGTTAGCACTCGATTTAAGAAGAGAAGAGGACTGATAAAACTGCGTTTGTGACACCATACGCCATCTACAGGTGCAAGTATAAAGTATTTAGAACTTGTGATTACAACCAAGGGCATCAGCACCAATTCCGAAAAAGTGGCAGTCGTTGCCAAATGGTTCGTTCTAACAGTTAACCAATTTTGCTCAAGTCTCATAATCTCTAAGTAGTCTCTTTTGTAAGAACGCTATGTGGACATTGGACACCGAGCTACAGTGTCTATTGACTCCCGCACCGATTCTGCGACATGCAGAACAAATCTTGCCGTACATTTTGAAGACAATACTAACTTGTTTGCGCCATGTAGGAGCATGTTTACTTTACGGAGAGAGACCTGATGAATGGTCTGCGGAGTACGCCAGTCGGCTGCTCGCATTAGATGAACACAATTATATAGCACAACCCAACAACTCTGGCGTAATTTCTATAGTCAACAAGTGTAGTGGGCACCTAGAGGGCTTTATTATCACTACAATGCTAATGTCGGTCTTATAATATATGATGTTCTAGAATATCTTGAAGTAAGATAGTTGTGCGTGCCAAGTATCTCCCTATCTGTTTTATAAC
>VTPC01090126.1:248912-307628 GCA_011009095.1 Ignelater luminosus
ATATATTTTTCAGTTTTAGACATATAGTCATATACAGTCGAATTCTGATAACTCGAACCTCGATAACGTGTAGTCTTTGATAACTCAAGCTTATTGCGAATGACCCATGTAAGTACATACATTTATGTAAAAATATCTTGATTAGTTAAAGTCTTGATTGCTTGATGTGTTTTTTCTAACCCTTCGAGTTCGAGTTATCGAACTTTGACTATAGTAACTTTTTAAATTCATAATCCCTTTTACAATAATAAAGGAAGTAGCATTATACACTCTCAAACTTTTTAAGCTTATGATTTGACAGTACAGTCAATACTCTTTGGTATTATGCATGTGTGCACCTATATTTTTATGCAAACGAGATTAATTTACTGTTATTTCAATATATATGTAGTATCAGCTAAACCACATACAAATTACAAACTCCACATTACAATTAATTTTCCTTGAAACAATTATTAGAGATAATTTACGGGTTTTTGGTAATGTCGTAGGTAATTAAAGTTCATAGACCTGATATAGACTAATTAGAATTTGTTCAATTATTATATTTTGTTTTCTCGAATTTGTATGGTATGGTATGTAGATATACAGAGTGACCGTAAATAAATGTTGATGAGATATGTAGGTTGACGTTCACTTTGTTGAACAAGTTGGTTGGTGTTTGTTATTTAGAAAAGTGTGAAACTTGTATTTCGTTTCGAGCAGGTACAAATTGTAGCTGTGTTCATGTATTCCATATGGTACCTGCTTAAGGCTTGAGGCAGGACCGTTGTAAAAAACCTTACAGAATCAGGAGTTCACTAGGGTGAAAATTCTGATTGAATCCATCACGTTATAATTGTAAACACAAAAACCGTACTGGTGCTTCGTACGTATATCTATGCAAAGTTGTACCTATTGACAATGCGCAAAACAAATTTGGATTCAAAAATCAAAGGCGTCGAGAACAAGTGAAGTTTCTGTACTGTTAGACATCTGCTATCGCCATATGTTATGGTATAAACACAACCATCGGTTGATGCTAAGCTGTTGTGCTTTCGTATGAAGGCTCGTTTGCTGCACTGTTTTAAATAGGTTGGTACTCAAGTATCTATATAGAAAATTGGCAAACTTAGTTGTCAGAATGACACTTGTAGTTTTGAAGATTAGTTTACTAAGATCGTGAGTTTATTCTTAACAGAAATTAAATCCCTAAATATTCAGGTTGGTTCTAAAAGATTAGCTATGGTCTCTGATGCCTTGTGGAAAAACAAACTGCTAAAGGATACACTAGAATTCAAGTTTTTTTTCTTTATAAGAAAATCACGGATAACTAAAACAATTCTCAGCAGATTAAAATCGACTTTTAAAATACCTAGCAAAATAAGTGCTCATACGGTCAAGTTGTAGTCTTGAAGGTTAACACCCTGTATTTCATTTTTCCAAAAATATTGTTGGGCTTTTGATTATAGTTTTAAAAAACTAGTTCTCACAAAGAAATGCTCAAAATAAATGTCCGATGCTCTAGTTTATTGTTTTAAGTTCTATTTATTAATTAAGCAGATTCTAAGCAATTCTGCTACGGCTAATTGCTCAAGTCAGTTGATTTTGGTACTGCTAATTTAGATAATAAAATGTTGTATTTAGGCACCTTGAAAACCATTTTTCTCAGAAAGACAGATACGAGATACCGCTTGGTTTATTGAAATGGATTAACATGCTTTTTTTTAAAGATGAGGTAAAGAACAATGTTTCTGAGAAAAACTGCAGAAAGGTGCTTTAACACGCACAATTATTAAAATCGGCTTATCGTGAAAAAACTCTTAATCATTGAATACTGTTTAATAGCTGATGTTTTTACAAGACGTTGATGGTTCATTGCAATTTTTCACTTCCCGAGGGAAGTAGAATGATGTATTGATGCTGAAATGCAGCTATTGATTGATGAGTGATGTTGAATACGAGGCAGTAACAGTCAAACTTAATGTAGAAGTTGATGCTGATACTGATACTGATAAGGTGGCAAGAGATGTTGATGGGGCGGCCTTGGAATTGGAGCTGATTGCTGTTGAGTCGGTATGGGAATTGGACATTGAAAGGCTGATTGAAACTGAAAAGGATTGGAGATAGAGGTTTCTTTTATAGAGTTAAAGGAAGTTTGTTGAAATTAGGGAAGATTAGTGGACATTATTGGTTGTTTGGTTTGGTTAGTGGAATTTATAGATAGGAATGTTGGACAACACAACCTCCGTATTTGGCGCTGTGGGGAGTTTGAGGCTAATTATGTTCATACAAACTTGTAGACTTATTTTGTTTCTAGAAATATTTATGCTCGTGGATTTATACCCAACCTTTCGGAACCATCCTGTATAAAAATATTTTTATATATATTTATTCCGACAAAATTGATTAAAGTTAGGACACATTTTCATTCTTTTAAAAACATTAATTTAGTAATCTTAGTAATTTTCTATTTGTTAGGTTTGTGTGTCCCGAGATCTTAAAAACATATGTAAAGCCCATTGGTGTCTACATATTATTGCCGTTTGTTATTACTATTTGAAATATTTTGCAAATAATTATTTAAAACACTTAAATAAATTACTAATTTTCTCGCTGTAAAATTCAGTAACAACAGTGAAGGTTTTTAATAATATAATTATCATTAAAATAAAAAGCTACAAATTGTACATTTGACCTAATTCTGTAACACCAAGTCTACAATAATGTTGAATATTTCAATGTGACCCATTTATCAAGAGAAATAGAATTTCCACCAAAAACTTTTTTATAGGGAGAAGATTATTTTTGAGTGTAACTGTATATTACAGTTAAATATTAGAACTTCTACGTCACTGAGTTGAATTTGAATTCGATTGGATTACTCCGATATATCGAAAGATGTACACTGTGAATGACAAGTGACAGATGTTAGTGCAACGACGTACAAAGTAGTGAATGGTTGATTTCGCTGCTGTCGTACGCTGTTTGTAGTACGTCAGTGTTTTGTTTTTCAGTATTTTTTTAAGTATTGTTTGCGAATGAAAATAGTATTTTACAAAATTATTTGCGTGGTTTGCGCTTATTATTGTTAGTGTTTGTGTTGAAAATTTAAATCAACATACCAGAATGTTTAAATTACTGTACAGGGAGAATGGAAAATCCATCAACAGATTTACAAACTGGAATTAAAAAACCTTGATTTTATTAACCTTAATTTATACTTAACTAGTGTCAATCATGTCTGATAACATCCAAAATTCCGTACTTCTCAGTACATTTTATTGTGGCAGGAAGAGATACAGGTTATATTTTCACAGAAATCAAATTGTGTGGGACAACGAAAGACCTCCATATGGTAAATAGATATTTTTTTAAACATTCTCTTTCCTGTATATTTGTAGTTTTACACTAATTAACGAGATATTTCTAGTTTCCATTTTTTCCTGTTATTTTCTTATTAACATGTTTGTTAATAGTTTCAACTTTCACTTTTCCTGTATTTCAACACCTTAATGAACTTTAAGATAAATAGAAATTAGAGGAAATGATTGAAGAAATCTTATCAGTAAGGGCAAATGCAGAACAATTAAATTATTATATTTTCAGCACAACAGACAGTACCAATTGAAAATGTTATTTCTGTACAATATAATAATATAGAAACACATCCTGCCGATGAACGCACTTACAATCCTCATAACTTCACAATTCATTATGCAGAGCGTAAAGAAAGCAGTATTTGGAGGTATAATTCTTTAACTCTTAGACATTCCGATCCACTTCAAGTATCATCATGGGTAAAGACTTTACAGAATCATCTGCAAAGTATGTGATTATCACTAACAATAAGAATTATCTTATCCTGATAGTATGTATAATTACGTTATAGGTTTCACTCAAAGGCCTAAACGTTTATTGCTTTTTGTAAACCCTTATGGAGGAAAAAAGAAAGCGTTAAAGTTGTTTGAAAACTTTGGAAAACCCCTCTTTAGTATTGCTGGAGTAGATGTTAGTGTTATTGTATCACAGAGACAGAATCAAATCAGAGATATTCTTATTCATCATAATTTAGATATGTTTGATTCTGTGGGTTGTGTTGGAGGAGATGGTACTGTTTCTGAGCTTCTAAATGGCTTGGTTATTAGAGAATGCAGATTGCGTGGTATTGACCCTGATAATGCTGCTCAAGATTTACCAAAGCCCACATTGCCTGTTGGAGTTATCCCAGGTTAGTGCATTACATGCTGTCTTTGTTTTTGAATTTAAATGATGTTATAATATTTTTAAAGAATATTTGATAAGTGTAGGCTTCTTTTTAAGTAAAAGATATTTTATTTCAGTTTATATAATTATTTACTAACTGCATTAAATGAATGTTTAAAATTTTTGTAGCGAGTTGCAATTAGTTCTGGAGAGTCTTTCTATGTTATGGTATGATTTATTTTAAAAAAATAGCTTCAAACTATTGTGTATTATGTCTTTTCAGTAGTGTAATTAGTGTAAATTAACATTTTATAGATCATAATTTACCGTAATTTACTAAAAATGTGTAAAGTTTATAGTTTGCAATAATTTTTTAGGTTTAAAACCACCTAATCCTTACAAACTCGAACTTTAAGGCTACTGTAAATTATATTTTATTGTCTGTAAAGATTTAAGGTTAAAGCATTTTGCATTGTAATTGTTTGCGGACTTCACATAATTATTCTGTAATATTATAAAACTACTTGTTAAGCAATTGTCATTGACTTACATCAGAATTTATAAAGGATTCAAAGGTAGCATCTACAATGTTAAAAACTGTTTTGACCTCGACTATAAATTACAATTTTATGGGTTATCACTTATTTAAGTACTAAATTTAAACTAATCAAGACGTGTATATATGTTATAGCTGTTTTAGAAGGCTTTACTTATCTGCTACCTATAGACTGACTCCTGAATGACCTTATTGGTATTCATTTAGTGACAGAATATCTTTACATGTGTTTTTTGTGAAATTTCTCATAATTTAGATTTTTTCCTTTCTTTTTTCTTGTTTATTTTTAGGCAGATATCATTATTATTTTTTAAAACCTCTTTTTCTATTGTATAGCTTTTTTTAGTTAATTGCAGTTTTCTTATTGTTACATTGTAGATCTTATTATTACTATTGCTATTTAATACTGGGGAACAATTTTTAAAAATAAAACTGTCGCACGCACTATCGATGCAATTTTTGTGGGAGGCCAAGGTTTTTCCTATTTTAACACAATATATCAAGATTTTAGACAATTATTATTTCAAACTTCAAGTCTTGTTGTTGCAAGAAAAAAATTAATTGTTGTATTAAACAAATTTAAACTTATTATGTGTAAGTAATTATAACTAAACATAATCCTCTAGTCTTAGATTGAATACTGCACAATGTACTCAGTGAATTTAAGCTCTTGAAGAACATATTTCTATGTAACAAACTTTACTTTAGGAGGTAAGAGGTTTATAAACAAGTTGATAAGTTTGAAAGCACAATGTGGTGTTCAAGTTATATATATATTGCTGTGGATAGTAACAACATATAATTCTTTAAACCACAAGAAAATACACTCGAATTAAAGAATCATGTAAGTTTTAAAAGTTTGGCTGTACCAATGAAATAAACCACTGCAACATGATAAAACAGTTGCCTTAAATAAAAGCGTTTATTATGTAAATAACTACTTTTACTCACCATAAGAATCTAATAATTTACATAATATACATACGCACGAGGCTAGGGCCGGCCTAGCGGCGATCGCAAGGGGGGATCAAAATTGAAAATTTTGCAATTTTTATTCCTTGCCCTATGGAGTATTAAACTTGGGTCTGTAGGCGTCCGTGAAGGGGGGTCATGGTGGGAGTTTTTAAAAGGTATCAGAATGGCGTTGGGGAAAAACGTGTTTTATTATGTGCTTCTGATTCCATTAAAACCGATTTTTCATTTGCTGGAGTTTGGTCATTAGAGGCCACGACAGTTAAAACCCATACTGGCTCCTAGCTCGGAAACCATAACAGCTGCAGGTGTCTGGATTTTGCTATTTGATGTAGCTTTGCGTGTATTATAGGCAGTGGAGGCGAATTTCTGGTTATACACGAAGAAGCCCTGAGTTTCCCCAAAAAGCCGATTGTGCTATTTGTGAATTTTGCAACCACCACCACAGTCGTCCTGATGGTCTGATTGACATAATATTTAAGATATGTTCTGGAACTGCTTTTCTACCTACTGAAAAAGATTTGACTTGATTTGGTTAACTTCGCATTTCTTCCATGGCTTATCAAGGCTAATTATGGTTATCTTCTAGATTGAGAACACAAAAAACTGAAAACGGTGTAGATACGGTCCTGGAATGGATACCCTTTGAGCTAGAGAGATGAATCTTTTGCAGTGAATGCACTTTAGTAATTTATACGAGATTCTGTAAGAAGATTCTGAATCTTTCCAAAAAGACCCTCGAAACTGATGGGGGTGCTGTTCCCTTTTTATCCTTTCTAACGCCATTATTTTTGGATGATTAATGCTGAGACTTGGCATGCAGCTCTCCAAACCTTTGTGCCTTTCGACTCCAAATTCGGAGATAGGAAATTCTAGAGTGAATTTGCTATTTTTGGTTTTTCGTCATTCGTGCTAAAACGGTGTGCCCTATCGACTCGGAATCTTTACTATTGTAAAGAGGAGGCAAAATATGTAAAAAACAAAATCGCATTCGATAGGGTAACGAAAACCAAAGTAGGGTAGTTGGTGCCCATAGGCGTGCGGCCGGGTGGTCAATAAGAGCGTTGGGCGGATATGGGCCGACTGGTGATTGTTTATGAATAAATATACAAAATATGAATTTTCTATTGAATAAATTAGCTTTATTTACATAAATATTACCATAAATGGTATTAAACATGGACAATGCAAATTACAATTGATTGAATGATTGGAAGCTACAAAGGCACATATTTTCAGCATAAAAAATAACTTATTAAAACCATACTAGTTAATCTATTAAGAAGTAAAGTAAAGTTAAACAGAGATGATCATATTTAAGAACAAAGTAACGATTATAGCAACATACAAAACTTGAAAAGGTGGGGGTCTGCAGTAATGAAAGATGCACAGGATGTTCTATTTAACTTTTGAAAAGGTGATAGATGTCATTTCCAGTGAAATGCTGTAGTATTGATTATGTAGTTTATTTTATGACCATACTGATGTAAAAAATTTGAAATCTTTGGTTTCTTTGATAACTGAGATATTTAAGTGTAACAACTAACCTAGGACACTCTGTATAGTTGATAAAAACTTAAAATTAGTTTGATAATAAATAAAGAAAACTGCCTTTTTAATAGTATCTATTGAATTTGTAGGTGGTAGTACTGATACTATAGCCTATTGTTTGCATGGAACAACTGACGTAACAACTGCAGTGTTGCATATAATATTTGGAGATTCTTTAGGACTAGATTTGGTATCTGTTCGTGATAAGGATCGTTTATTGCGATTATTTGCAAGTGCCCTCAGTTATGGATACTTAGGGGATATTGCTTATCACAGTGAACGTCTACGATGGATGGGACCCGTTAGATATGAATATTGTGGTATGAATTCATAATAATAATAATACATGCAGTTTAAGATATTGATTACTATTATTAATTTCACAGGCTTTAAAAAGATACTTGCAAATGAAGGTTATAAGGGTGAGATCACCTTCCTAGCAGACCCTATGAGTGGAAATGAATCTCGGTGCTTTGAAAATTGTCAAGAATGTTTTATAAAAAGCAATCAAGTCAATACAAATAAAATGGAAAAGAATTGGAAAACAATTCAGGGTAAATTCTTTATGGTGAGTGGAGCCAACATCAGTTGTGCCTGTGAACGTAGTCCAAGCGGCATTGCACCTTATTGTCATTTGGGTGATGGATATTTGTACTTAGTTATAATCCATCATACTTCTTTGTTGAATAATCTAAGAATCTTATGGCGTTTTTCCAAAAGTACTTATACTACAGACGATTTACCATTTGTGGAGATTCATCGTGTAAAGGAATTCTGTTTCCGAGCCTTGGATATTCCAAGTAGATGGAATTGTGATGGAGAAATACAGCATAATACAGATATTCGTGCAAGGTAAGTGACAAAACACCTACTTTTTTTTTAAATATATGTCTATAATGTGAGCATATTTTTAATTTTACAAAGAAAATGAAAGATTATTTGGAATTTCTTTGTCAATCTTCTGTATATATTTAACTCAAATCTTTAAATAGGATACATGCATGGAGAAGTAGCAAGTAGATATATTTCTTTGCAGTAAAATTTAAATGAAATCTATTCAGGAATTAAAGACAACACTATTAATATTGCTTGTATATTAACGAGAGCTCATGTTTAGAATTGAACTAATTGATTTTCTTTTAGTAAATTACTTTTGTATTTTGCAATTTGTTTTATAATACATTAATTTATTACTTGTAGGGTACATTGTCAGTTACTTACCGTCTTTAGTCGAGGCAGTAGTAGTGTTCCAGTAGAAAGCAATAAAAGTAGCTGTGGTTTATGCAGATGTTAATAGAAAGGGAAATTAAGTGAAATGGAGGAAGATGCTGTGATATATTCAGAATCTGGATTTTTTTGTGTAGTATTATTTAGAAAATGGTATTATGTATAGTATTTTGCATTTTACAAATGAATTTTTTATATTCAAGTTCGAATAGTAGGTCATGGCAAGTGGTACTTATTGTTATGTATTTTAGACTGACTACTGTTTCATTCCATGCAAGTTTATTGTAAATTAAATAAAATATTTTCAATATCATTTGAATTGATTACACCCCCATTTTGATGCAAATATGTGTATATGTAAAGTTTTAGTAGTTGTCACTCAGTCTGTACAGTATATTTTTATTTGTTTACTAGTTAATTTTCATCTTAAAAATATGTATTTTTCAATATGCGGTATTATCAAAAGTTCATTTATTCTTTATATTTTATTTTTGTGGTTATGTTAGTAGGTATAATTGTGATACAAGGTGAAGAACTTGCTAAATGTTAATTTTTAAATTACGAAGCAATAAAACATTTAAATATGTACATTGTTAGATTTTGTACAAATTAACATTTAAATTCCTTTATATCATTAAACAAATTTAATATCGTAACTAGAAAACCCATTTTTGTAATTGCAATTAATGCTTTTTTGCTACCTTAATAATTCTTATACTCTGCGTAATTTTGAAAAACTATAAAAATCCAGTTCTAAACATACTACTGCATGAATGTGAACTTTGTCACCATCGATGAGTCTTTTCAAAGTACAGCTTCAAGACTGTTTATCACAGTAAGGTTTGACTAGTAAATCACCGTTTTCATTGCAAACAAAGTTTTATATATTCAAACATTATGAAGATTTGATGATCTGTAAGAGTGATCCATCCTATGAAGGCCACTTGACAGCTGCAATGGAGACTGGTAATGGGTATCTACCTAAAGAGTAGCTAATTGTTCATTATTATATAAAAGTGTAGTTCATATACGCTATACATTTATAATGGAAGCTTTTAATATTTTTGTGCCTTTACGATGATGAAAATATCATTTTGCTGCTCATCTGTGGTAAGACTGGCACTACCTACTTAAAAAGCACAAAGTTTTCACAAAGTGCATATGAAATTTTTCATGTTCGTGAAGTATAGATGGAGATGCATAATGACACATTTGTCAACTGATAGAGAAGTAACAAAATTCCAAATGTCATTTCCCCTGGTAATATTGTATGAATTTTAGTGTTCATTTTTTCTATAAATACCAATTTGAAAAGTTTTGAGTTGTGTCACTCTTTTTGCAAATGAGCAATTTATTGCCTACAAGATTAAAAAAACAAAATATAAACAACAGTAAATTGAAAACTTAAGACGATAAGGGAATTAATATTCATCTTGGCATTCAAAGCAATCGTTAAGAATTTCTTAGAACTTATGTAACACATACACACACATTCACCATTCAAAGCAACCATTAATTACTCACAAATTCTAATTGGAATTGCTTAGAACTTATGTAACAAGTTATGTGACACATACACACATGGGCTAGGAAAAATCTGCCTCAAGATTCAAAACAACCTTTAATTACTTGTAAGTTTGAAAATAATTTTTTTTGCTATAGGAATTACTCGAAGCTTACATAATGTACACGCATACATTTGCCAGGAACTTTTAAACAAATCTGTCTCGAGGTTGAAAGCACCTTGGAATTACTTATAATTTTGAGATTCAATTTCATTTAGAATTTGCCCAGAGGCAAACTATGTTAAGTCCAAATTTATCAAAATTGAGTTAAAAATGTTAAGTTTCAGTTTATTTCTATCATAGCTTGGTACGAGATTAGTCATAAACTATGTTAAGTCTCAGGTTATTTTATAGACAAAGGCAGTTAAGTCCTAAGTTTGATGGACTTGACGTTATTTATTATTCATTTTATTGAGATTTTGCTGGATTTAACGTACATTAAATAAGTAACCATTGTCTTTGCTTTCTCAATGGCAACACTTCTTTTTATATTCTAAATTTCTAAATGCAGGTAAGAGCTTCGTTAATGCATCTGCTATCATTTCAAGTATGGGACAACAGTATTCTTCAATTTTCTGCAAAAATGATAATACTCTGTTGTGAATTCTAAGATCTAACATAGTACTTAAGTGGTCTTGCATATTGCCACTTTTTATTAGATTTATGTGGTATAGCCGTTTTTACTTGTTAAACTCAACAGAAGTACCCAAGTTGACTATCTCCCAGTAATAAGCAAATAGTTGCCTATGCTTTCCCATTCCGAATCAACCAATCTTTAGATTTTTCTTTTTCTTCTTATCACAACATTCCATAATTTATTTTTGATTAACATCACTTCTACTTTGTTCCATCGAGTTTCTCAACCTTTCCATTGTATATTCTTATCCCTCTTCTTTGCCAATTGTATTTTGCACTTTACCTGGGCCCATAACCTGTTGCAGAGTTATTATCTAAAATGCAGAGAAAGAACATTAATGAATAATGTAACTTGGTATTTGGTATGTCACAAAGATGTGTAACATGCTAGAATTAAAAGCAATGAAGAATTGTTGCAACATGTAAAGTTCATAATGGAGTACATCTTCAAGAGGAAATGCAAATAATGTTTTTATTATTAACTGATTTTTTGGTCTAAAACACTTTTTATTTGAATAGTGAACATAAATTTTTATCTCCATAGAATTGCTTTTCCTTGGTTTTGGGCCCAGAATCACTCTGTATACTGTTTTGTACAATGTGTATAAATCTACATAATTATTACATATTTCTTGTTAGGCAATCAGTAAAAAATGTATGCCTTTAGGAAACGGATACCTATTTATATATTTTTCTTGTTTAAAACAAGCACAACAACTGTAGAAGGTTATGGAATACCATGACAGGATAACATTACATTGCGTGTCAAGCTGAATAGGGTATGGTAAGATGTAAGAATGTAGAAAACAAGTACTATGACACTGAAAGGCCGTTGCTTACAAACACATTTTCAATAATTTTAAATGATAATTCACTGTCCAATAAGTAGCAGTTTTTATGCAAAATACAATGTCAGTTTTAAAAAAGTGCAAATTATCCATGACTTTCAGCTCAGAAATCTTGATTTGCAAGGGTTATTAAGTCTCATCCGTGAGGTCTTCAGCTACAGGTATCCTTTTTTCAATGTAAAATATACCAGATTCAAACTTTTGTTTTAATATTTGTTCAAATGAACGTTTAAGAAAATTTGAGAAACTGTATGCATATTCAGATGTTTTTAATATTGCTTTATGCTCTTTATTGTCACTTGATCTCTTTTGATATTTTATTTTAACTGATTGTGAACTAATATTTTAATTAGAAATTAAAATTAAATAACCAACGAAATTCTAAATTTAAAATTACCAAAATCTAATGAGTTTTATATAAAAAAAAGATAGTCAGTGACCTCTTGCAGGAGACTATCACGATTTGTGATTTTCAGTTGAAATTTTTTTGCTTTTTCATACGTTACATAATCGAATCCTCTTCTGCCTGGAGATATCAAGGTTACTTATTTGGTTCCATTGATCCCGTCGTTGGAATTGAATAGGTTAACCTCCTTCAACATTAAAAAATTAGTCGTACATAAATAATATAGAAAAATATTCGTTAATTATTTAATAGTTTTAGTATGATAAATGAATGTTTGGCACATTTTTCGTATGTACATATGTAATTATTAATTTAAAGTAATAATTAAAAAATTTTTTTGAAATTGAAAGGGAAACATAATATTACTTTATATCTGCGGCCAAGATAGACTATGCGACAAGGTAAGTTACAATTTACAAATTCTTAAAGACTAGAAGCAAACAGGTTTAGAATCAACCTGTAATTAGTATAAATACTCATATGTAGTAGATATATGAAGTATTACTTAACATATAGAAAACTGCAATGTACAACATTTACGTGCTTAATATAACTATAATTTTTATAATTTTTGTTTACTCTGGTTTTCGTGTCAACCCGAAAAATTCGTGTATGTCTGGGAGCGAATATTTTTTTCGGTTTTTACTGACGAAAGAGAAACTTTCTCCTACTACTCGCTCACACAAACTGGTCACGCTAAAAATCAATTTACGGTTATATTAGAAAGCAAATAACTGAAAAGAAATAAAAATTAGCATGTAACGTGTTAATCAAGTTCTTTTACAGGAAATGAAAAACCTAACACCGGAATTATGTTTTAAGTAATTAAACATTTTTAAAGAAACAATTGCGTGATATTATCTGTAAATTGTTGTTACAGTTTAAATAGCTTTAAAATATAGAGAACTAGATTAATCTTTTCTCTTTAAGTAATTTATGAACGTTCTATAAAGCAAATATTAGAAAAAGCTTCAAATTATCTCGGGATAGCTTATTTGTGACATGTGTCATCACCGCTACACTTTCCGGGCTGATTATTTTTCTCTAACATCAAATTGTAATATTGGGAATTACAAATATCTAGTACAAAATTATCGAAAGGTACGAATAATTACAAGTAGTTAGTTGGGCTAATTGTACTTAAAAGTTCATACGAGCAAATGGTCTATTTCGAGCGCAACTGGTGGAGAGAACATAGTATCAATAGAGAAGATGATTCTCTTTGTAAAGGGTTTTCCAATAAGAGGTGTTATTTTGAATAGCCCGCTATTTCGGTAGATGTCACTTTTGAAGCTATCATTTTTTGACATTTGACAAGTAGAAACTACGCCATTAATAAATATGGAACGATACACGCTTCAACAACGCATTGAAATTATTAAAATTCACTATAAAAATGGTGAGAATTTGGCAGAGACGGTTCGTAAAACTCGAACATTTTTGGGTCACCGTGAAGCACCTTGTCGGACCGCAATACAGAAATTGGTGAAAAAATTCGAGCTCTTGGGACAAGTTAGTGATGTGAAGAATAAAACCCGTGCACGTCGCTCAAGAACAGCCGAGAATATTGCTGTTGTAGCCGAAAGTGTTAAAGAAAACCCAGGTTTGTCCATTCCTCGTCGTTCTTTGGAATTAGCCATTCCACAAACGTCATTACACCGTATTTTGCATAAAGATTTGGGTCTTAAGGCTTATAAAGTCCAGTTAACACAAGAACTCAAGCCGGCCGATCATCAACAACGTCGTGTCTTTGCTGATTGGGTCGTTGAAATGCATGAAAATGATCCAGAATTCCATCGAAAAATCATCTTGAGTGATGAGGCCCATTTCCACCTCGGTGGCTTCGTCAACAAGCAAAATTGTCGGATCTGGGGCTCAGAAAATCCAAGAGTTATTGTTGAAAAGTCTCTCTATCCTCAACGTGTGACTGTTTGGTGCGGTTTATGGTCCGGCGGAGTCATTGGACCTTACTTTTTCGAAAATGAGGCTGGAGCAACAGTTACGGTGACTGGATTGCGCTATCGAGAGATGATTAACGATTTTTTATGGCCGGAATTGGATGGTATTGATCTGGACAACGTTTACTTTCAACAAGACGGCGCTACGTGCCACACAAGCAACGAAACCATTGATCTTTTACGGAAAAAGTTTCCGGACCGTGTTATCTCTCGAAGAGGTGATCACAATTGGCCACCGAGATCTTGTGATTTAACACCTTGCGACTTCTTTCTTTGGGGCCACGTGAAAGAGAAGGTCTACGCCAACAGCCCAGCGTCGATTCAAGACCTCAAAGATGGAATTCGTGAGGCTATCGAGGACATAGGGCAGCCACTTTGCGATTTGGTTATGGAAAATTTCATGAAAAGGATATTGTCCTGTAAGCGTGGTCGTGGTGGTCATTTGCCTGATGTTATTTTCCACTATTAACGGCATACCTTCCTCTTTATAATGAAATAAACATCCGATCATTTATATTAAAAAATGGCACTTTTCTTTGAATATCAAAATAACACCTCTTATTGGAAAACCCTTTACCTACTGGCATGGTTGATTTTCGTATTGTCTTGGGGGTTCACATCCTTGCAAGCAACATCTGATCGATGCTTTTTTTTTCTTTTAAGGGAAAAAGCAACAGTTGGGCTATTAGACAGATATGTAAAAATATACCTAACATTAATGCAAGCTGTGGTCTATTTTTACAAACTGCTTGGTGGTTTTCTATTCTAAAATGACATTTTTGTTTTGTAGATTGTAAACAGTGTTCTGATCACCAGGACCTTGCAAAGAGGTTGGGGTGGGTTCGCTTCATTCGAGTCCACGCTGTTATAAGGAGGTCTAAAATTACATCGTTACATCTTGGAACAGTCTTTAAGTTTGTCCAATACTAAATTGATAAAAGGTAAAGGGTCCCTACCTTTGCATCACCTTTGTACACCTCTGCTGATCATTGGCGAAAATCTACAGATAATGGAGGTCTTTAGAATAATATAAAGTAAAGAACGTCTAAAAAAGTAAAAATATTATTTGATTGCAAGATAAACTTTCAATATATGGTTTGTCAAATTGCAATCGAATTAAAGCTGACTGTTTTTACGCATAACCAGTGGTCGAAGTGAGGCGGTATACGGTGGTATGGCATACCGGTACTTTTTTTTTCTGAACATACCTAAACTTATTTCTATAGAAACACCATACCGGTATGCGATTGTAGCGGCTCGAACAATGACACTCGAACTTATTTTTGTCCCGTAATTTTGTTCTATACTAGAATTTTCCATGATAAATACGGTTCTTTATCGGTTGTCGTTTTTGCTTCTGACATTCTAGTTTTTCCGTTTTCAAAAGGATGGTGCTGTGTTGAATGCAGTTGAAAGCATCGATCACTTCAAAATATTTTTCGACAAACTGTATAGTTTGTATAGTGCTTCGCTAAAAAATCGGCACGAATCAAAACAATGTGCAGCGAATTTAGCCATTCAACTGTATTTTATACTCTATAGGACGGATACTTAACATGCGCTAGGTTTCCTCAAGTTTAAGATCTGTTAAAGCTGCATGAAACAACTACAGAGCTCTGTATCAGCATTTTGACAATACTTTTAAAGATGTTTCAAGACAGAGTAAAGAGAGATGCTCCTTTTCCGGATTGAGAGAAAGATTAACCGAAATAGGATTTGTTCATAATTTAGGCCTGTTGTATGATGCTCTTTCAGAACTGTCGTATTTATTATTAGAACTACGAAAACGAGCAAAAGCTCTTCCTGGCAAATTCGTGTGGAGGAATCAATGATACGGAATCCGGATTCATACTTTAAAGAAGCAGAAAGGTCCATATCCGTACTTGAATTTAATGGTGTGAAATTGCACGATAGCAGAAAAGTGAAAAAAAATAAATAACGCACAGTTTTATAGAAGTTTATCGGAAAATCTTCGCCAGCGTTTGCCAAGGTTTTTCTCGTCACACAGATCTGGAATGGAACCTCACATTTTAGATGATTATCATGATTTTATAAAAGCATTAGAAACATTTGACCGCAATCAATGGCTGCAGGAAGTTAATTTAAGGTACGAGGAAGAGGAAATTAAACGGTCGTGTGAAAGGTTTCGACTAACCGGCCATGATTATGTGGAATCCAGTAATAAAGTATCCGAACCGATAGATTTACTAATGAAGACTGTCAATAGGTACTTTAGTTGTATCTACTGCCAAATGTGAACGAATATTCAGCGCAATGAACATTGTTTGAGGAATAAACTGAAAGTGGCCACAGTGTCTTCAATATTATTTATAAAATGTATTGGACAGCCGCTTCATTTGTTTAACCCTGGAGAATACGTCAAGACATGGATTTTATCAGGACGACGGCATGCTGACTAATCAAAGTGTAGTGTCCGCCCTCCTAGTTTGACGTCTGATTATGTAGCCATATGGAACCATCTTTAGTGATTGTTTTTTTTTCTTTCTAACAGAAAATTTGTTTACTGGCGTATTTAATCTCTCTCCGAAGAAATCCGCCTTATGACGAAAGTTTTAGGTATTTAGTTTTTATTTTGAATATTTGCTGATCATCTATTTTACATTAAAGTTGATCCGAGCTAGCTATTTGATATTCGACATAAGGCCGGTTTCTTCGGCGATCACATACACATATTACGTCCATACAGGGCCGGAAGTATCATTACACAAAATACGCAGTTGTGTGGGGCCCATCACCCCGAGGGGTCCACCAGCCCCCTTCACTTTTCAGTTTCATATAGGGGGAATCCCACAGGGAAGTTCCACAAAGTCATATAGAGGGGGAGCAAGGAAGTTCCACAAAATAATCATATAGGTGTAGAGCCCACAAAGAGGTTATTTATTACGGCACTAAGTCCATACTGGTAAAAAATATTTGCCACTTCGACCACTGCTCATAACATTTCCTAACTGACGTTTGATAAAAAAAAGTCATAATTGTTAAGTTCAACACGGTTCCATCCACCATTTTGCGTGTATCATCGTTCAACTCTATCACAAAGGAACAGCTTCAAAAGTAAAACTTTTTATAACAAGTAGCTTTTGACTTTATTCTTATGGCATTTATTTTTTTAAAAATTACTTGAAATCTTAAAATGAGAGAGATTCCATCCATCCATCGTGCTGGCTCAGTGCATCACGAATTAACTGTTTCGTGTTTGAGCTTGTATAACCACATGGTAATAATCAGAGCCCGGATTTGATGACCTATAAACATCTTAAAAATGATCTATACAATGACTTCAAAAAGATAATAAAATATTCTAAAATTCTTAAAAAATGAAGTTAAGAGCTTTATTGAAAATATACTTGCATCATACAAAAATATTTTTGTGCAAAGAACTAATAAATGTAAAAAAATATCCACAGGTGTATTTTAGAATTCATACATCCTCTGTTTAGTGTCGGCAGGTATGCTAAAATCTTATCTCATTGGCATTGCAGTAGATGACTAAACATGCGGAAGTTCTAAAAAGTAAATGATCTTCTGTTGTCAGCCAGTACAGTTTTGTACATCGAGAAACTTTTCTCCACATTCGCAGAAACAATAGGAGCACATTTAAAATGCGATACGAGGACATCGACTTGTGGAAAATGTTCCCTTACGTCCTCTGCTACTCGATACAAAGCATGGGCTAAGCAAGTAGTATGCACCATCTTTGAATAAAATGAATAAAAAAGCCTTTCCTGTTTTTACCATGTATGGTTTACATCGGTTATAAAAAGTAGAACATTATCTTGTATTCCTTCTGGCCATAACAGAAATATGAACTTATCAAACAGTCTACAAATCTACAATCTCCAAAACTTCGGTTGTCAGTCAAAATACTTTACTTTTAATGATCCCACAATTACATTAGTCACATAACGATTCTCTACATTATTTGTTTCATCTACAGAAACAAATATTTTTTTCACGTAGTTTCTCCCGTATTTTGCTTAATGTGCTATCGTAATACTGGGATAAATAATTTTTTCTCAAGGTGGATTCATCTGGAATGGAACGACCCATATGTAGCTGCATAAAGTTTTTCAATTTGATTTTATTTATCTTCCAAAGTGAAATGTTAGCAGAAACGAAGACTTCACACAAACCTCTGTAAAATGCAGTAGTAATTGAAAAGATTTCTTTCTGTTTCTCACGTCCGATATGTTAATTTTTTTTTGACTGCTACTTTTTTCTCGCACATTTAACAGAATAATATTTTGTCACCGGTGGGAAAACATATCTTCTCCAAATTTAGACACAATCTGTCTCAAATGACTTGCTTTAGATGGCTTTATCTTAGGCATAATTAGATATTCAAGCACTCACGATCAGCACAAAACTTACAAAAAAAGAAATACTTGTTTAATTCCATCATCTTGTACCCATTACATAGTACCAAAGTTTGGTAATTGATTAAATTATCTTCCATAATTGTCCACTTTGTGCTAAATTGAAGAATGTATACAAATGAAGAATTTGTGCACAAGATAATAATTTACGCTGAAGCACCACAAAATGCTGCTGCAGCTGCACGATTGTATGCAGAGTGTTCTCCCAATAGAAGGTATCCTACATCTGCGATGTTTCTGTCTCTAATTCAAAGAGCACGTACCTCGGGTGAAGTGGAACCACGACATGAGGGAGGCCTTCGAGCAAACAGGAAAGCTATTGATGATGAAATAATGGATTTAATTGAAGAAGATTCCACTTTGTGCACGCGCCAAATTGCCCGGGAAGTCAATACCTCACAATATACTGGTTGCACGAAGAGTTACTGTGCCCATAACTCTAGCACCAAGGGACTATGAACACCGCGTTCAATTTTGTGAATGACTTGTGGAACAGAATCTGAAGAATGCCAACTTTCCGATTAATGTATTGGCTTGTGATGAATCCACCTTTACAAGGAACGGAATTATAAACTTCTACAATATGCATTATTGGAATGTAGAAAACCCTCACATCGTTCACAGGTCCAATTATCAGCAATTTCGATGTTTTTGCTGGAATTGTAAATGGTATGCTAATAGGCCCATTTATCTTGCCCAACCGAATGACTGGGAGAGGGTATTTAAATTTTCCGCAAAACGACCTTCCAGAGCTGCTAGAAGATGTGTCCTGGTCGATGGGTCGGTCGTGCCGACCTGGAGGCTCGGTTGCCTGGCCCCCGAGATCACCAGATTTAAATTCGATATATTTTTATTTATGAAGGCATATGAAATCATTGGTTTATCAAGAACAAATTGCTACCCAAGAACAATCTAATACAACAAAAATCTTCTAATAATTAATGAATTTAATTTGTTTGATTTTCAATGTAATAAATAAAGTTATCTGTGTATTGCAATTTGATTTCTACTTATAGTAAATAGCTGTAGGTCAAGCAGAGTTGATTGTTTCAGTTGTATTAGATGTTTCAAGTCAAGGCTAGGCTAGTTTTTAAATTATTGTATTACAAAATGCGGTTATGTTCAGAAGCTCTCAAATATGATACCCAGTTATTTCAATTCTAGAACTAGACGACTTTTGTTCACGCAACTTAACTTAGATCGGTTCCTTTTAGGCTCTTCTACTACCATTTAAAAGGAGGAAAATAAGTTAAGAATCACCCTGTATAGAAATAAATCACAATAAATCAATCTTCCAATAAATTATGTTTTTGATGTAAATATTGTGAGAGCAACAAACAACCAAGTCAAAGATAGCCTTGGACTTTTAAAAGATTGTCTTAGAGTAATCCTTAAATTGTGAATTCAAATATTAAGCCTTTAAATGTCATAAATATTTTGGCTATTTAATATTCCCATTCACTACTTTTATTCTTAATACTATTGCGAAAATAAAATTCTAATATATGTTCCTCCGTTAACATTTTTAAATTCACAAAGTTTTGTAAATTACTATAATTATGATTAATTTTACGTAAAAAATAACCTAAATAAAATTTAAATGTCACTTGTATTGCTTTAATTGCTTTTGTTTTGTTTTTTTATTAATATGAAACTATCAAAAACAAGAAATTCAGAATCCATGGGTATCTTTGACTTGGTTTTTTGTTGTTCTCACAGTGAAATATTTGTTGTTTCTGATTCAAGCTAATTCTTATCTGGCTTAATTTTTTGCAAATCTAAACACCAGACTTTGAACTTATACTAGAAAAACTATCATTTGTCTTTTTTGTTTCTGTTTTTAATTTTATATAAAAATTCTTCTGTTTTATAATATTAAATATTGTTCTTACAATTTAACCGTTTTTGCAGCTTTTATTCTTCGAGATTCCAATGCTACGACTAAACCGTAATCTAAATTTTACCAAATCCAATATAATTAGTGCTCAGTAGCCTATAAGAAATACTATACCTATTATTTAAAACGGAATCAGGGCAGACATTACATCTCGATTAAAGAATTAACAGAAAAATTGGGAGTGCCACTATTTCATAAAAAACGAAGAATCAGGAGTTACCAGTTTGTAAATATGATCTAGTTTACACCCTGTGGCATAGAGTTCTCGTTTTCTAGCTAATTTACTACAAGATGTTCGATTTTTAAATGTTAAAACAAATTCAAAAATACAAATTTACTTATATTACTTTAATTAACCTAAGCAAATTAGGGCGAAACCTGTGCTTGTTTTTTGTAAATTTAATATTTTTATGAAAGTTAATTTGAATCTTAATAAACATTTGCATAGTAAGTATTATGAGTTTATCTACTTAATTTGGAATTTTTCGATGCGTTTAAGAAATTATTAATTTAAAAATTTAAATTTTAACGCAAATTATCCAAAATCTCTAGAAATAAATGATAACAAGGTTATTTAGCTAATGTAAAAATACATCTGTATTTAACTACAGTTAGTGTCCCAAATCTCTTGATTAGGTTTACTTTAAATTAGGGAAAATCGAGGATAGATAGCCACAGTGTTTTATTTTAATTATATTAGGTAAACTAAAAACTCCAATAAAATCAATTTACGCAAGAGAATCAGTGAACGGATCTACCATATTACTATAATGAAACTTCCAGTTTCAGGTCCCGACCACAAAGGGGTTCCACTGAGACCGCATCCTTGAATCACAATTGAGGAATTTCAACTTTCGATTTGTCAAAATCGGTTTTACATAATTTCAAATACGGAAATTCAACTGATTGTTTTCACAATCAAAATAATGGCATTTATTAATTTGGGAAGTGATGTGATCATCTAAAAGTCGCCAGACTTAAATCTAGCAATAGGATATTTATTGATGCCCAGGCCTTGGACTCCACGATTTTTGGAAGCGCCGCGTGGTAGCGACAATATAACAAATAAGGAAAACTGTAAGAAAATTGAGAAGCGCTCCAATAGTTAATATGGTACTGAAGTTTTTCGATTTACCTACATCAATTTAATTTAATATGATGGTGGCTTGAAGACTTTTACTGTTTTGCTTAAGACTTGCCTGTATACGGTTTCATGTCTCAAAGTAGAACGAATCGTGTGTACATGTAAAAAATCTTACGACTTAATCAACTCGGACTCTACTTGGAATTCCTGATTAAGTCTGTGAAGAAGTCTAACCACTATTCTGACCTTGATAAATCATTAACATGGAGTTCCACAAAGTAACAGTAAAGAAAATAAATACGATTTTGACCATTTAGATTTGGGTTTACGTTTCTTCTTTCAAACTTTAAAGCTAGAGCTATAGCAACTGCAATTGTTTTAAAGTTATAGTTGTATGTCCAGCCAAATCTTAGACAGTGCGAAGTCTTAAGGTTTTCCGTGGGTTACGGATTTGATAACACGTTATCTCATTCTTACCTGTACTATATGTAAATCTCCTCGAAGAAGTTTCTTTTTACACACATGGTAAATGAGACCATCCACCTATGTTTCCCACCCACAGTTGATCATTTACTTGTTAATGAAATGGCACCAAGGGGTTTTGTTCTACTTCGGAATATGTCTAAGAATCCACCGGAGCTACTCTTCTGTCTTTTGAGATTTTACCGCTAGAGGTCATAGCAGAAAGAGGAGAATTCTACTATTAAACTCTTTTTCTCGATAACGGTAAAAGATAAGCGAATTGAATTTACAGATTTGTAAATAGGAGACCATCGTACGCTATTTTCATGCAAAATTTTTCCGGTGAAAAACAAAAGGCGATCCCTGATCTTGGCCGTTTTCGAAAAATTGCAGAAAACATCAAACATTCATCGATCACTACGAGATTCAAGTATGTCTCAGGTAGAAATCTTTGAACAAGATTCGATCCTTTCTTTGATTTTTTTTACCCCCATCCGGCATTTAGTGAGAAGTGACACATTTTTCGGGATATCTCCGGAACGAAAGGTCCCATCAAGATGGGACTTTTTTGTCCTGAATGATATTCAAAGTTTCAACATATGAACTCGGTTTGGGCGATGTTTAATGTTTCAATGACTGTACCCTAAAAACAGCCAACTTGGTTATCAAATTCAAACGTCGAATACCTCTATCCTTGAAATCGGCATTTGTCTGGAAAAATAATCACTAGGTTAACAGTCGCACGCTTATGCAGCTAAGTTATCATTTTATGTAAACCCAATAACAGTAGCTAATAAATAAAAAGAAAACCACAGCAAATCAATGCGAATCTATTTACTGCGATTCTATTAAGTTTTTGTTAATGTAAGAAATTAAAAACCAGTCTATTTTCATTTAATGTTATTTTGTTGACAAAGAACTAAAGTGAGAGAGAATAAATTAAATTAACATAGCAGAGATTTCAAAATTAATAACTGGTCAAGGTGGATTACTGCAGCACAAAACATTACAGCGATGTGTAGTGTAATCTACAAACAGTACATTCGGGTAGGTATAAACTTTGCCACATACACAAGAACGATATTTTGTCTTATTATCAGGCACTCTTGATAATTGGGCTGTTGTTACTCATTTCAGGTGGTTTCCAGATGTTTATGAATAGAACAACAGATAAACATAATGAAATCAAGTCTGGGATATGAAACATTTGCTAGGGATGTTAAGGAACCAAAAGTCTTAAAAATATTTATGATACAATGATTGATATATTTTCTTTGAATCTAAAAGACGCAAACAAACAGCATGCTCGCATCCCGATTCGGTCTACCCCTGTGGCTTTCTTCGTTCCAATGTCGCTGTAGATCCGGAATTCACCTTCTGACTAATACATAGAAATGGAAATATTCGCTATATAAGATTGTAGTCAGAAACTAATAGCTTGTCATTTTCTTATTGCATATATGACGCAAACTTGTTAACTATGTTATTACCATCACTTGTTTTGACCAATTTGGTAACAAGATACATCTTAATTAAAAAACAAAACGCTTTCAATTCCTCCATACTTACTATACTAACTTTTTTCATTCCAACTATGAGTAATTTAAATTCGATATGTTCCTATAGATCATAAAAAGTAATGTTACAATTTTTAAAACATTCTAGACATGCTTCTATCAAGCAGAACAAATAACTGTCATTTTTCTGGGAATGAATCATTTCAGAATGGTCTTGGCTTTCTACATGGTTAATTTTTAAAAATTTCTTTATGAACAAAATGTTAGAGAAGCAGTATCACCGAGCACAGAATTTTGTTGTAATTCCAAATATGCAAAACTCCATTTAAGATTCCAAAGTTGACGTTATTTCCTGCTAAACCGGAGGTTTTAAATAGTACGATTTATTAATTACTAATATTAAATTTGTTAAGTTTCATTTTTCTGTCTTATTAAATAATAAATTCAACTTTCACCGACATCTCGTACCTATAGTCCATCACCAATTTAAGCAAGAGCCATTAGCAGTGGACAATAGTTGCTTTTTTTATTATTACTTACTTATTAAAAACAATTGAAATATACATAGATAGAAAATATTCACACCCAAGGGCTTCTTGATAATTGTTTAATAAAGGACGGGATGTCCCTTGAAAACCAACAACAATGGTGATGGGGTATAAATCCTAAACAAATAGCATTCTTTCACTAATTACCACCGAAAATAAACATTTTTATGTAAAAGTCTTGTTTAAATTCTGGGTTGAAAGATTTCATTTTTGGCAAAAATTTTGTAATTTTATTAATTTTATTTATTTTATTAATTCTATTTTGGCTTTTATCTGACTGCTTTCATATTTTTTTATGTGATACTTCTAAGTTAATTAAAATTTAAACTGTGCTAATTCCTTTCTTTGTATCTTGCAAAACATAGTTTTCTTTTTTTTGTTATGCATACAATTTTAAAATAATTAAAGAGCGTAAATTTTATCACTACTATAACAATATTTTACGCTCACTTAACTTTTAAAATTAGTACTATTGTAATTAAGCATGTTATACTACATTATATAAACTTTCTCAGAATCACTATTAACCGAAAACTGTTAATTTCTAGACAGTGTAAATAATGGAATTAAAGAATTGTTAATTATGACTACAAAAATGTGTAAAGTAAAAAGTTCAGTATTTACGTAAGGGATCTTATGAAAAACGAATTATGCAAAATATTCGTGTCCACTGTGCACTTATTACTTACAAATGCCATTGTCTTTGCAGTGAATTAGAGTCTTGAGGAGTCAGTTTAACTTGACATAACTAGATGATAAAAATCTTCAGTTTTTTTATACAATATAAATTGTTATGATATACATAAAACTTTCCATTACTCACCATCTGCTTATTTTTTTTTGTTTTACTTTAAGATTGTGCCATTTAACTATTCGAACTTCTAGTTTTCCAAGAAGCAAATTTGTAGCCAAATATCGTCATAATTAGGAAAGTTTTAAGTTTGACCAAATCTAAAGATTGCTCTTGAAAGACTTGACCTGAAAGACTTTGTTAGAAATTCTTTCTTTAGATTCAGATTGTAAAAAGTACGAAAAGCCAATACTTTTTGTTAAAAAATCAAACCTAACTAAATAAGATTACACTAATTGTTCAAGATGACCACAATTGAACACGGTTATATGGGATCCTTATCGAACATACGTCAATATAACTTTTTAGAATTAATTAAGTTTAGCAGAATCCTGATCTCGACAGATTTGGGCTACATGAGTTTTTTGAATCAATTCAAACATATTACTATACTAATTAACACAGAGTGATTAAAAGAAATAGCATTCGATTTGAAAAAAAGTTATCTGAGTATCTGTACTAGAAGCAAAAAATGAAGGCGCTTAAAGTTACAGTAACGAGATTCTTTGACATGGAATTTCTTGAAAAAAGCAAATGGCAACTTAAAAAAAGTGCTTCAATTACCTTTTATAAATAATTATGACCGCTATTTTGGAAGCAAATGTCGTGTATTACATAAAGTTGGTATTTAAACTAAAATGCTCCATCAACAGATATTTTAAAATTTTATGAAATATATTTGAAACAATAAATTGATTGTAGACTGTTACATGCACACTTGGTATACCTCTGGAAAATAAACTTCCATCACTTTGATTTGGTGACTTAATTCTTTGTGCGACAATTTTTATTGAAGAGAGACCAATCCCTTTTATCGAATCTGGCGCCCGCCCAATAAAGAGAAAAATAGCAATCAATCTGTTATTTTGTGCCCACGCTAAGAACAAAAGTTTCTTGTCGGTTTGGTGAGATGATGAGGTGGTAGATGAAGTGTTATTGTTGCAACTAGTTGAAAGAAAAGTGGTTGAGAACGAAACATGGCGAAGTAGGAAGAAAAAGCTGTTAATTATTCTTATAAATAGATGAGTTTTTAGAGAAATCTTTTAGAAACGTTACACTTTAGGATATAATTTAATCTAAACTTTTTGAACTTTGAGGATATGCTTAAAATCCACCCTGTATATTTTTTTGCTGCACATTTGCATCTTTACATTAGATTTCTCTTTATATTTAAAATTCAACGTTAATAGTAACATCTATGTTTGGATAATCAATCATGTTGTTCATTCTTTTGAATACTTTTTATCGCAATTGGCCTCATTTGTTTATAGATTTATAACCTTTTATTAGTCTGCCATAATTATATGTTCTTATTGTTTGAGCAAAACCAGATATATAACGAAAGGATAAATTACTGCATAAATATAATAGAAGCAATGTCATTAACTATAAAACAATATTGACATTACCATAAAGTACTGTAAATTGTACAGTGAGTATTAAGAATTGAGATGCTTTCGTGCACTGTTAATTGCGTACTTATGTGTTATTATACGATGCGTCTAGCATAAATAGATACAAATAGATCTACAAGTAATATCATATATTTAGTTTTTGATTTTCTATACAGAGTGTTTCACTTAAAGCTCCAGGACAAATATTAGACAAGATTCGGCATTCACTATAAACTAAAGATAGTTTTGTTTTTAGACCACTATGATTACTTCAAACCTTAAGATGTAGATGGTGTTCTGGTGCAAAAATACTTTTTGATCCTAAGAACGTTCAAATTGAACATTTCAAAGATCATTTATTATAATTCATTTGGCCCATTATCTAGGCCAGGAGCTAATCTCCGAAAAATTTCTACATCTGTAGTTTTACATAAAAATAGATAAAAGATGATTGCTAGAACATCTTGTAAACCTTTGACTTTTCGAAATTTCTCTATATGACAGAAAATATTTTATAATGAATGATCTTTTAAATGCTCTACATTTGAAAATTTTTAGATTTCAAAAGTGTCTTTGCAACAGAATGCCATTTACATCCTAAGACTTGAAGTAGCAGTAATAGCATAAAAACAAAACTATTTTCACTCTCTAGTAAATACAAAATTCAAATATCTTGTCTAATTACTGAGATATTTGACCCGAGAGTCTTAAGTGAGATATCCTGTATACAATGGAAAAAAAGGTGGCTAGACATTTATCCAGGAAACATTTCTTATTCTTGGGTTTTCAAATTTCTATAGTATAGTAATGCAAACATTGAAAAAACGTAGTACTAGACTTTTCTCTATCAAAAAAAGTTATTGGGAAAAAGTCTTAGAATGATGAGAAAACAAATCCAAATCGTGATTAAATTTTTAATTTTTAATTATCAGCAGGAATAAGAAAATACACAGTGACACAATTTGACTCTACTTACCAATATCCTAAATTCCATCGTTTATGAGATATAAAGCGTCCAAAGTGAACTTAAAATTTCTTGTATTTTCAATATCTCAAAAAGAAGGTGACAGATATCAAGATGAAGGTTTCTACCTGCTTGTTACTCTAAGCTGTCTACTTTTCTACGTAAATCTCTGTTTGGTATCTTTACTAGAGGTGAAGAAATTAGGGCGGGGGTAGTTTTTTACCCTAAAGAAAATTGTTACATCGCTAAAAGATTAGAACATTTGTCTGTTGTCGGAAACAACAATCAATTTGGCAAAAAAAGTCGCTCTTGCATCTTTTCCATAGAATGCGTCATTTTCTAGTAAAATTGGATTTTCCAAGATCTATCAAACTCAACGGCTTATAGTAAGGTCATATGGTGTTTCAAAATCAAGATGCAATTAAGCTTATCTAGCCATGTAACTGTTTTTCCTAAAGTTTCCAAGATACAGGGTGTTAAAATTTCTTGTTTTTAATTAAACTTTGATACACTGTATCTTGACAACGATGCACTTTAAGAAAAGAATTATAAGGCAAAGTAGGGTTAATTTCTGTCGAGGAATACGATGTAAATAATTGCATCCTCTGTCTGAGACAGCGTATGACCTTGCTGTACATACGCCGCACAGTGGGACAGATTCAAGAATTAGCTGGCCAAAAATGAATTTTCTTACTGTCGCATAATTAGTTTATACTTCTTTTAATCCCTAATTTATGATTATTACTATACTAAAAAGGTCGTCTTAATACAAATAAACTTAAAAATACAAGGTCAGTTTTAAAATCCTAGTATTGCATGATCGGTATAGCTAGGAATTTAGTGTGTTGAATAAAGGGTGTATTTTTGTGTTTGTGGTTCAGATAATTTGATTATTTAAAATGGATATTGATGTACAAAGTATGTACTAATTTTGTTATGTGTTTTTAGTTTAAATATTGAAAATTTTCTAATCAAACTGGGCTGTTAAATATATTAGTTGCAATTCCTACATTTTCATATAGAACAGATAAGAAAACGAAGTTATCAATTCTTAGAGAGATGTAGAATAGCAATTTAATGTAGTTTGCGACACTACAGAAATCTGCAGAATTTTACACTTCATTTGTTTCTTCTAGTTAGGTGGGAGTAAGTAAAACAAGAGAATCCATTACACATCAGGAGTTATTAGAAGTATTAAGAGGTAGGAATCTAGCTCTAACGTCTTATAAAAATGAGTTGATGATTTTGTTATTTAACTATATATGTTCTTGGAACAACGATGAGTGGGAATTACTTACCGAAGAAGACGGAAAGTGGATAAAACAAAAGATTACAGGGTATATTGCAACTTTAAATCGAAAATGGAAACAGTCCTCTCGGAAAAATACCAAACAGTATAATTTTCTAATTTCTCAGTAGCGTAACAATTTTCTTTAGGGTGATGGCATAACCGCCGCCCTATTTTCTCCCATTTCTTAAAACTACGTAACAAATTTATACACCCTGGAGTAGCAAGGATATAGAAAATTCCATTCCGATATTTCAACTGTGAGAAAAATTGAAAAAACAAAAAATTTTAAATTCAACTTTGACACTAGTACAAAGTTACAATGTTGCAATTTAAATTTAATTGTCCCATATTTACTTTAATATTAGAAAAAGAGAGGAATTTAACTGTCTGTACATCACACCGTCTGCACTACGGATGAATGCAGTCTGAAAGCTGTGGATCATCCTCTACTGATGAGTCCTCAGAAGGACGAAACGCTCCATAAAGAGGTACTCTGTTTTCAAGACTTGCACATTTTAAATTATTAGTTAATTAAATATAAATCATACTTAGTTGTTGTTATTGTATATATTTTAGTTTTTGCATAAGTCAGATTTCTAATTCCTTTGTAATTATTAAATTCGACGAGTTGTATGAATCTATAGCTTCTAGTGACCTCGATTTTATGCTTTACTGAAATCATTTTACATAATTCCTTTTATTAGATTTCTGTAACGTTAACATTTTAATACCTACCTATCAAAAACAAACAATGACTTTTATAAAATTTAATAGGTAGACCAAATTCGCTACAAAAAATTACTTTAACATACCTAATATCAGTAGTAATTTAAATTTAATTTAAAAGAATTATAAATAATATAGATTAAGGTATGCTTAGGTATTAAACAATAATTTTTCTATGTTACCTATTCTTGCGTTTAAGGTTAGCTCTCGTGCGAAACTTGCGGCGTTTAACAGTAGTATGGAGTATACATAAGCAAAATACCCAATTGCAGCCGCAAGCAAATACAACGTCTCGAATTTTCTTTTTTCGATGAAAAGTAGTTCAAATTGTAAGAGCTGCAATAATAATAATAAAATGCACCGAGAAGAATTAAATTAAATATAAAATTAAAAAGTATAAGGTAATAATTAATTGAGATGCGCATATGGATATGGCTAAAATTATTAAATTCAGAGTTAACGAATAGTAGGAGTGAAATAAAAAGAAATTTGCGGTATTTACATAGTTTGTTGTTTGGGGACGAAGGCGGTGAATAAAAAAAGAACTGGAGTTAAGTATAAATATATTTATATCGAGTTGACCATACTTTTGCAATAAGCTACAGTAACCGGTAGACTAGTTTGATGTTGGTCACTAGGGCACCTCAAACCGCCCGTCGTTCTGTCAAAGAATAAAGTATATTTCTTAAACACTTGCTTGAATCTGGCTTGTGACTTCAAAAGAACATAAATTTTATGTTTACGCTTTAATAACCAAATAAATGTCTGTAATTTGTTTACGTATAACGGAAAAAAGTAAATTGCGTTGTGGTTAATAATCGGCTAGAACGGCGCAAGTAGTTTTTGTTCTTCAGTCGCATCGCAAAAGTAAAGACCGTATCATTCTTAGTTAAATATCCGGCGTATCGAAATAATATCGACTGGTTTTTTCGTGTATGTGTTTTGCAGGTAAAGTGTTTTATTAGTGAATTAGACTTTAACTAAGAGATGTGTTGTTTTTGACGTACCGGATAATTTTAGAATGTGCCGGCAACTTTTACTTGTGCTGTTTATTTTATTTGACGTTCACAACACAAAATCTCAGGAAGCAGTGCACTATTTACAAAATGCAATGTGGGATCTTGAAAATCGATTTAGTGGTGCTGTTTCTTCAAAAAGGAGGATCGATTCCTTTAAATTTAAATCTAGCGAGACGGCAAAACAGAGTGATAATGAAGATGTACCAATGTTATCCTTAACAAAATCTGAATTAGCTGCCCTTTATGAAGCTGCAATTAAAAACGAACAAAATACAGCAGCTGCTGCATCGAATGTACAAGAACAGCAAGCTTCATACGTACAGACGTTAGTACATGATATCAATGAAGATACCAAGGATGATAAACCTCCTGAAACTGATCAACTTGAAGGCTCTGCAGAAGATGGATATTATTATTATTATTACCCAATCAACAGTTTTATGGATGGAGCTTCTGCTACAAATAATCAGGTACGCGTATTTAAAATCAAATATTAACTTCTCATTTAAAATTTCAAGTTATCTAAAGAAATATTTAAAAATTAAAATTACTAATTACTTCAAGAATTGATTTTTAGCTATAATTTTTTATTGAAACAATATGAATTTATTATATAATACTACGTCACGTTTTTCTTCAATTGATCCTAGATTTTCAAAATTATAGGAAGTGAGCACGCTGAAAAAACCCTAACGTTAGTGTTATCTCGTGTCAATTATCTACTCCCATCTATAGCCTACAGGAAACTAATTTTATATAAACGACTTTTATCAGAATTTCTCAAAAACTTCAGTACCGGATGCTTTAAAAAAATTAAAGAAATGTAGATTCTCAATACCGATAGTATAAAAAGAACAGAGGATAAAGACACTTCTAGAAAAAATTCTGTTGCATTGTAATGACTCATGAAGCTCAAAATTGAATTAACATCCATTGTTAAAAAGGGTCCAATAACCTACCATAAATACAAATTTACAAATGTCAATCGTTCATACAAATTATCTAGTCTAGCAAAGCCTTAGCGTCATCACTAAAGCTCGAATTTATGTGTATTTATAAATATGTAGGGATTTTTGCAAAATATGAAACAAGATGCCCAAATATGCAACAATATTCTTTCTTAATAATTAAAACAAATTTTAAACAACATATACCGCTTTGCAACAGGATTTGCAGAAAACACCATCACCATCTAAAGTTTCGGATCGAGTTAAAAGCTATTATTTTAACAATGTTATTATTTCACAGATGAATTTCTTCTCTTCACGACCAAAATAATATAATAGAATAACTAGAAATATTCAAAGTTTAAAAGTAACTTGTTAGAATTTCCTTTTTAAATAATTAAGAGATTCGGAAATCAGAGCGATGAATTACAGTTAGTTACTCGACTCGACTTGACTTAAAATCAAGTCAAGTCGGTACTTGAAAGAGCAAGTGGTTCTTCAAGACTACTAATGAAATAAATTTTATTCTGATTTGAACTATCGTTGCTGAATGTATTCACTGTTCCTAATAAATAAGGTTGATTTTTCTTTACTTTTATTATCATTAACAGACTGTGGAGGCCAATTTATGGCGAGCCCACTAAGTGTTCAACATTAATACGGGTACCGCTAACCGCATTATTCATCTGAATCATAAAACAACATTCATTGAAGGCACATTTCAGTTTATAAACATGAAGATATATTTGAAAACATTAAAGTTTGGATACTCTCAGTGTCAGTTTCCAGATATGAATACATCTTACTGAAGAGAATCTCGAAGAAATGGTTACTATTAATATCAATTCTTGTTTACTTTAATTTAAACGCGCATGAGCTTGCAGGCAGTGATTCGTTATCGTCATCAAGTAATGTCGAGCATCTTTAAATTGTTTGATACCAAGTCAAATAGTGATGATTCAAAAGCAAACCAAGTCAAGTAGTGAATTTTTGAAGTTTTACTTTCATGTTAAGTCTTTTAAAAAACATAAAGCTACTTGACTTGGTGAATCACTACAATGGATAAAATTCAAGGAAAACAAAAAATCCGTTCGTTACTGAATTTGCGAAGTCATGTTTGTTAAATTTTGAAATTTTGACTTCAGATTTTGATTCTACATCAAAAACTGAAGACTCCGTGGGGTCTTCGTTTTCTGATATCACCTCGGAAACATGGTCAAAATGGCCGCCGAAAGAACAAAACGGAGTTCGTTGTGGTTATGCTTTGCATTCCCAGATGTTTGGATACTCTCTCTCTGTCCCTCATGATTCTGACCATGTTCCCGAAGAGATATCAAAAACGAAGACACCACGTGGTCCGTAATTTTGATGTAGAATCCAAATCTGGAGTCAAAATTTCAAAATTTAAAAATTGTGGATATACAGACTTTGCGAATTCAGTAACGCACGCAGTTCGTTGACTAGCGAATTAGGACTGCTATTGCAAAAAATCAGATAAAATATTTATTTTTATAAAACTCAAGCTTTAGGCTTCAGTAAGTTAAGAATTTTGAAGATTTTTACTTTTCTTGAAATAATATCATAATTTTCAAAATAAAATAGCAGGTAGCCACAAGAAAATTTTAAGGTTAGACATGGAGTAGTAGTTGAGGGGGGGAAACAGAAGAGAGTAGAGAACAAATTCCTTTGTATAGTTTTACTAGTGGTTGCAAATTTAAACTTCACTTCTAACTACAATAACCCATTGTTATAATCCGCATACTTTTACTACACCCCTTCAAAATTATATTATGCAGATCTACCTGCATCCGCTTTAAAAGAATTACAGGGGCTTGTGACTTAGAAAGTCTGTCCTAAGCATCGTGATATGTAGTATACGTTATAATAGACAAAGTGACTTTTAATTTTTAATTTATAATCTTCTTTACCGTTTTCGAGTTATACGATTCAAAGGCAAAAGTGACTGCATTTCCAGTAGCGTAACTAGAGGAGGGGGCAGCCTTCATTTCCTTACTCATATAGGAAAATAAAAAAAAAATAAAAAAATCTTGAGTTGCAGATAATAAGAAAATTATGTCTAGAAACTCTTAAGTGACTTAAATAATGATAACAGAAAAAAACCGTTACACCATCAAATAAAATGTGTAATTTTATTACATCATTATTGCTTGCTTTTTAAATGTAACACAAACGTGCTTTATTGAGAACAAGAAACATTTATTTAATAAATAGAGTAATTCATATTTTCAAGATCTTCATAGACAAAATGTATATTATCTTAATAGGAATGCTGACATCTTTAGTCTCTTTTATGAATGATCTTTTTCTTAAAATCCACCTCTTATTATTGAAAGCTATAAATCAAAAACAGTAGTGATAGAAGTAGTATTTTCTGCACAGCAAATTTACCTTTGTGAGGAAAAAGTGCGTAGTTTATTTTGTTTTATCAGCTTCATGGTCAACTCCGTTTCTTCCATTTGCTCAAATAACCAAAATACAGCTACCCAAAGAAATTTTACTGTTGCAGAATAAAAACTTTGATTGCACCAATGAACTCGGCGGGAAAAAGTAGGTCAGTAATGTGTATTTATTTTTTTTCTCTAGCTATTCTGGTTTCTGAGAGAATCTGCATTACCTCGAATTTTTACCACCCGGTACATTAATTGAAAGAAAGTTCTAGAATATATCGAAGTTAAAACAATCAAGTCAAGTTTATTATTTTAATGTGCCTGACCTCATTATTAACATTTTTGTACCGTGTGTCCCAAGAAAGGCGGAACATGGAGAAATTTGTGTATGTAAAATGTCGGTGTGGATTCAAGATCGATTTGAATATTTAGTAACAAGATGCATAATTAAAAGTTGTTTAACGTGAGAAAAAGATTATAACAAGAAGCGTTACTGTTTTATCTTATATTACAAAGATATAATTCGTGTTTATTTACTTAAATGATTAAAACTAGAATATTTAAATTTTTTAAGTGTCGGACCTTTATTTAAGGTCAAATCACAGAAATCTATTGTCATGCCTAGGTTGTGTTCACCGATCATTTCTAATTCTATTCAATATAAATGCCCAAAATAAAATTCGAAGCTGTACAAATCTCATATCTGTTATTTTTGTGCTAATTTTCATTAAATTCTCACCATAGTTACAATTTGCATGAAAATTATCTAGTTTATCGGTAGATAAGATGAAAATCTCTTTACAGTTGTAAGAAGATCATCGGGGGATTATTTTACGTTGTGATGAATATCGAAAAATCTAATTTGTTCTATTATTTAAGTCTGATGTAATTATGCTCGCCTTCCGTGGGATACACGGTATAAGAAAACCTATAAATGATGTTATTCGCAACATTTTATGGCTGATTTTAGGTAGAATAAAACTAGAACTGCTTCTGCTTTCCGCCGAGTAGACTATCATCGCACTCTCGAATTTTAATAACAAATACGATGGCTTGATAAGTTAAATGCCACCCCTTGATGAACAATCTGCACATCTACACGCGGGGGCCCTGCCTACATTTAGACAAGAAGAAAAAATAGTTAGCGACTCACCATATTTTTAGTATTTTTAATTTTTTGTTTTCATCTTAAAAGAAAGCAATCTAATACAATAAATCAAAATCAAAGAGATTTGTAGAGAACAATTCTAAGTATGTCATTACCGGGATTTCCCTTACTGAGAGTATAAACAAATCCTAGATACATTCACCAAGAAAGATGACTTTGAATCAACTTTAAAAGTCAATTTAAGAATGTTCTTTAATGAAATCTTGTTATTGCTTTGCTATGTCGAAGCGTAAAACTGCAGATCTTAATTACGTTTACGTCGCAATTTGATTTAAATAAATAATTAAACCGTAAGTCTAATTGTCTATAAATAAGAGAAAAAGATGGAATTTTACTTTAAAAACCTACATTGTCTATTGAAACAGAAAAATTGTGAATATAAACTATTTTTTTAATAAACAAATAAAGCAAACCAGTATGAATTGATTATCTCTTCGGTACATTCAATCAAAAAAATACTCCTGATTAGTCATCAAGGTGTTTGGTAAACAATTCTGTTGTAAATTACATGTTCAATTAGATAAATGATGAGGAAACGTTGTTAGTATGACTAGTGAAACAAACAGGGTCATGCTGAAAAATGTTCCGATGACACTACCGCGAATCCTAAAGTTATTAAAATTTTATCTTGAAATTCCAGTTTTATTTCTTAGCCTTCCTTAAAAATAGAAAAACATGCCAATGAGAACACATTTCCATGTTAGGTTTTCAATGATGGTTCAGGTTTTGTTGTTTAATTTCTCATCTTTCCCGTCTCCAAGGTAATTCGATGGTCTTAAGTTGTTCTTCTGAAGATTAATTCTTTTTAGAAGCGTTCCTAAAATTAGATCTATAATGGTTTTCTGTCAAGTAGTAATTGACTGATAATTTTATCTGTTTTGTTGTATTCTTTAGATAACATTGCACTTTTGGCTTTCTCTAGCACTAGTCAATTGTCTAACTATAGTGATTCGAAAGGTGTGGACACAACTCTAGGGGCTCATTAGACAGGTGATTTGGAATAAAAAGTCATAACACATCCATATCCGATTCTCTGGAGTTACTGAGACAATGAGGAAAAACTGACTGCAGATTATATCTAGTTACCATGCAAAATAACGACCGATCGTCAGAAATGTCGATCTTGAAGATGATACCATAAATGCAATAACTGCTGACTCTCTACTAGTACCCGCAGAATCGCTAATCATCCAGGTTTATTTCAAAGCTCCGTGTGGCGTAAAATTCATGAGTCGTGACGAAGGGTATTATTCTTATTATTTACAAAGCGTGCAAAATCTACCCGAAAGAGACAAAAGAAGCCCAGTTCACTAGGAATAGGCATTAAGAAATCTACATGAAGTTCGGGAAACCAGATTTCAACATCGATTTAGCATAAATGTTTCTCCAACAAACTCTGCCTATTCTTTTGGCAGATGTAGCTCTGGTTCTACGAAAGAATATGTGGTTTAGACTTTTATCTATGGGGTTACTTGAAAGAAAAAGTCTACTTTATTCCAACTGAAACTCGAGAACATAACGGCAACGGTAACAACTTTGAACAATCATTGTGATTTTTATTTTTTTTTTATTGTTTTCTGTTAACTAGTTATTTTTTATGATTTAGTATACTAAATAAACAGTTTTTCCTCGTTATCTCAGCAATCCTTGAAAATCGGATATGGGTACACTAAGATTTTTTATTTCAAATCTCCTGTATAATAAGGCCCTAGAGTTACGTCCATACCTTTTGAATCGTCCTGTATAATCTTGAGACTTACATTGTGGTCATGAGAATTGGCCAAATCAAACTCAAAAATCACAATTAAAGCTCACTTTCCAATCATGGAAGAACTGTGATCAATTGGCTTATGTGAACTACTATCACTGTATATGAGATTTATCTTGATATGGTAACTTTTGTACATTTGGCTATGCTTTATATAATATAAACAATATATAAATAACACGTCTATATGAAATAATTAGTAATAAAATCCAGATTAACCTTAACCCTATCCCACTATGAATACAGTGCTTAATATATGGACCTTTATATAACTATTCTTGTAGCAATAAGCACAAGAATGCAGTTTAATAAACC
Organism: Ignelater luminosus; assembly: GCA_011009095.1. Taxonomy (NCBI): domain Eukaryota; kingdom Metazoa; phylum Arthropoda; class Insecta; order Coleoptera; family Elateridae; genus Ignelater; species Ignelater luminosus. The sequence continues at coordinate 285,572 of VTPC01090126.1, forward strand.
GTAAAAGTATTAAGTAGAGAAGTATAAAAAAAGGATCTCCTTATGCACTAAAATCTTGTTTGTTTGTATGTCTTGCTTTTCTTTTCTTTGAATAAGTTAAATATAAAAATAAAAACGTGTCTTAGCTCTCAATGATCTACTTTTGACAACTTTTCTCAGAGATTTATATGTCCACTTTCAGAATCGAAACCTGACTCAAGAGTTCTTTTTATTCTTTTATCCTGTTTGCAATTCCATTTAAGATAAATAGATAATCTTTTGTAATCAAAACATTATTGTTACAACATAAATGAAACAAATGAGATTTTATTATTATTATTATTATTATTATTACTATTATTTAATATATGGTTCCCTTTTTGAAAACAATGTTCACGTAAACAAGGAAGCGAAAGAGGCTGACATTATTTCTATTGGTGGTTTTAAAATTTTGAAATTTCTGTCAGATGTATGGAGAAACACAGACTTAATGTTGTTATTGCAGTTTAAACTGGAATGTAGTAATTTCTTTTTTATTGTTACCTTTCTTTATTACCAGTTTTATGGAGGTTAAAATTAGAACACATTTCTTTCATTATTATCTTTTATTTTAAACTGATGTTCTTGGTAAAAAAGAGGTTTACGTGTAACACCGATTTCTTTTGCAACCTTCGTATGTTAAGACTTTAGGAGATGCGACAATCAATTTACTGATAATGACCTCTTGCAAGAATCACCGTCTCCCAGCGTATAGTGGTCTCTCTTCTGTCGGTCTTTGCTCTCTAGTCTAGACTACCGCTTGCAGTTGGATTATTAAAAGTATGAAAGACGTTTACATATTTGGCAAGTGACCTTGATCTTCTCTATCTAAATGCTTCCATTTTGTTATAATTTAATATCGGTTTTATTCATTTAATACGCACATACACACTAGAAAAGTAACATAATATAATTATTTATGACATTTACTACTTGATTACGTCATGCATGCACATTAACTAAAACAAACAAAACTATAATTTAATACATGGTGTATCAAAACAAAACATACCTGCACAATACAAATAGAATAACATTTTTTAGTTCTTATTCTCTAACACTCCCGGCAGAACAAAAAAGATTTCGCATTCCCATTTCTTTTACAAGAGTTTTCATAGTTGGTGCTGGCAATGACTTGGTGAACACATCTGCTAACATGTTCTTTGTACCAACTTGTTCTAACTTGATTGTCTTCTTTTCCAAATTTTCCCTTATAAAATGGCGTCTAACATCAATATGTTTAGTTCATTGTTTACAATTTTCGGTATTTGCCAAGTCGATAACCCCTTTATTGTCGCATCGTATAATTATAGATCTATTTTCAAAATAAAAATAAAATAAAAAAAAATCAAAATCCTGAGTGGCCGCAGAGAGTGCCAAATACTCGGCTTCTGTGCTAGATAATGCCACTGTAGGCTGCTTACGGCTATTCCAACTAATTAGTCCATTCTGAAATATATATGCATAGCCAGTTTTTGACTTCCTGTCATCACTATCGTTCGCCCAATCAGCATCACTGTAACCAATCAAATCATTAGTGTCATCACATGAATATTCTAACTTCCAATCTTTCATGCCCATTAGATATCTGAACACTCTTTTTACAGCAGACCAGTGTGCTTTACCAAATCAATTATTAAACCTGCTCAATAATCTAACGGCAAATGATAGATCAGGGCGAGTAGCTTGACACAAATACATTAAAGAACCAATTGCTTGCCTGTATGGAATATGTTTAACTTCTTCTTCTTCTTCTATTTTACTTTTAGGACCCATATCTTTTGTTAATTTCTGATTTACATCTAAAGGTGTTGAAATTGGATTACAATCAGACATCCTGAATTTTTCTAAAATTCCTTGTATATATTTTGTTCGATCTATCCACAGTTTCTTTTCCTTTCTATCTCTTGTTATTCGAATTCCCAAACATTCTTTTAATTCTCCTAGGTCCTTTATCTTAAATTGTTTTTCTAATTTTTCTTTTATTTCGGTCTTTCTTCTACTGTCATTACTTAGAATTAATATATCATCCACGTAAATTGCTACTATAAAAATTTTTTTGTTTTTCTTTTCGTAATAAATACATTTACCTTTCTTTGACTGTTTGAGCCCAATATCTTTCAAAGTTTTGTCTAACTTCTTATTCCAGGCCCTTCCACTTTGTTTTAAACCATACATCGCTCTTTTCAGCTTGCACACCATATTTCTTTGATTTTCGAATTTTTCAGGTGGTTTTATATACACCTCTTCTTCAAGATCTCCTTGAAGGAATGCGTCATAATCCAGTCCTTTTCTTTGAGCACAGCCTTTCACCATTAATCGGGCTTTATATCTTTCGATTTTTCCTTCATTATTTGTTTTTCTTTTAAAAACCCATTTTACATCCAAGGCTTTTCTATTTTCGGGCAATCTTACCAGTTCCCATGTTTCATTTTCACATTCATTGCTGTTAACCATTTTTCTTTTTCTGGAGAGCTCAAGGCTTCTTCTACTGTTTCTGGTTCATTTTCTATATTGACCAAATACGTGTAATAGTCTGGAAATTCTTTTGGTTTTCGTGTTCTTTCAGATCTTCGAATTGTTGTTTCACTTGTATCTTCATCACTCGACTCTTCTATAGAAGGTTCTTCTGTTTTAACGATTTCACTCGTCTCTTCTGCAGAAAACTCTTCTTGTCTTGGTTCGCTATCTTCAACACTATCGCTACTTTCCTTTTCAACGTCTTCAAGTTGATTCTCCGTAACTGGTAAAAAGATTTTGCTTTTAAACTGTTCATCATCTTGTTTTATGAATTGGTCTTCCAAAAAGATTACATCACGACTTGTAAAAATCTTCTGCGACTTTAGGTTATATAATCGGTAACCCTTTGAATTCTCACAATATCCCACAAATATTGAATCGGTAGACTTTACATCCAATTTTCGTCTTTTTTCTTTGGGTATATGCGCCAAAGTTCTACAGCCAAAAACTTTGAGGTACGATAAATTTGGTTTTTTACCCGACCATGCTTCCTCAGGAGTCATTGGTTGGTAAACGGTTTATGATATGGGCAGCTGTGTTGACAGCCTCAGCCCAAAAACGTTTGTCCAAATTTGCAGTATATAGTAGACAACGAGATTTTTCAACTAGCGTTCTATTCATTCTTTCAGCTAAGCCGTTTTGCTGCGGTGAATAAGGAATAGTTGTCTCGTGCTTGATACCACTATTACGCAAAATTTTTATAAGCCCTTTATTTACGTACTCTTTTCCATTGTCCGTGCGCAATATTTTAATTTTAAGACCAGTTTGATTTTCAACATAATTTTTAAAGTTTTTAAACACTTCAGGTACTTCACCTTTTTGCTCAATAAAGTAAACAAAAACTTTTCGGGTATGATCGTCTATAAACGTAACAAAATATTTGGATCCTCCAATCGATTTATCTTCTAATGGCCCACACACATCAGAGTGAATAAGTCCTAAAGGTTGCACTGTTTTTATGCCGGAATCGTTAATTTTAAACGGATAACGAGCTTGTTTACCTTTAGCACATGAGATACACGAGTCAATACCTTTTAAAATGTTTTTACTTGGGTGACCCATACGATTGTGCCACAGAACGGAGTTTTGAAAGGAATCTTCTTTACTAACTACATTAACACTTTCGTGTGGTCGATCTAACTGATACGTGCCATTAATTTGGGTAGCACTAGCAATCAAATTATCTCCACTATCATAAATTTTGCATTTGTGAGCATCGAATATAACTGTATGCCCTAATTCAGTTATCTTACTCACTGATAATAAATTTGTAGAAATATCAGGGGCATACATGACATTTTTTTACAGTGACTGTATCGACAATTTCATCAACCATGATTTTTAATTCAACGTTACCCATTCGATTTATAGGAATCTTGCCATTATCGGCAGTCGATATTTCCTTACTCTCACGTGGCTTCTCATTAATTAATCCATATGTACCATTTGTAACATGCACGGTAGCACCAGAGTCAATGTACCAATCATCTGATTTCACATTACCGGTTGACATCACTACCTTTGTTAGCAACGCTTTATTCGACGACCGTTTAACATTATTATGTTTATTATTATTATTTCTTTTAAAACAATTTTTCGCGAAATGACCGTACTTGTTGCACTCGTAACATCGGGGTCCCTTTTTAAAATCCTTTTTAATTGTTCGTCTTGACACTAGGGCACTATTCTCACCTTTTATACTTGCAGTCTTCACATCTTGAAGTAATTTTACCTTTATAGAATCGGCAACAGCGATGCTTATCATATCTTTTTAAATTAAAAGATGATGTAATTAACTAAAAACCTCCCCATCTGTAGGATCTTTGGCTGTGATGAAACGCATTACTCATTATATCAAATACGGGGTATCTCACTGTACAACAGGTATCATTAGCATATTTCTACGCTATCATAGAATATTTAAAAACGTACAGTCTTAAATAGGTCGATGAGCTCTACCAATTAGCATAAAAAAATAATTCTTATCGATTATGCGGTAAAAGTAATGACGTCATACCATCTGGCGGAAAATTGACTTCTCTTTTCAGTGACATGAAATTATGAATTACATAAGAAAACTCGCGAGAAGAATTAGGCACATTAACATAAAACAAGTGAAATAAAATCAGCAAAAGAAAATTTAAACTAAAGATTACGTAGAGATTAAGAAAAAAATTAAAGTTTGCAACTGCTGAATTTGTAAATTTCTCTCGGAAATTCTACAAGGGAGAATTACATCGTTCAAGAAATGATTTTTTGTGAAGTGTTAAACATAGTAGCTAATTAAGAAGAATGGCGATGCCATCACTTTTTCCACGCCACTTGACCCATTTAAAAATACAGGGAGTCCCCCAATTGTCTGTCATTCAAAAATGCTATTATTATTATCAGTCAAAATGCCTCCCCTTTGATTAGTACGATAAACAACCTACACACAACGGTCCTGGATATTAATAAGAGATAGATTCTAAATTCTCTTATATAAATATATTACAAAATAATAATAAACAAAATGATAATGAATTACATATTTATTCATATTAAAAACTTTATACATAGTTTCAAAACTTTCACGCATTTTATAAAAATATTTTTATGGTTTGTTTATACAACAAATTGCAAAGATTTTATAGTAGCATTTCTCTTATTAATAAAAAAATAAATGTCTTGCCTTTTTATGCTATAGATGAGAGCAATTTAAAAAGTGCATATTTTATCTCTTAATTGAAGACGTACAAGGAAATTATTAATTAGTTAACGGAATATTTCATACTTCAGAAAGCATCTTACTAACGCATTGATTGCAACGTTTCTTTTCCTAATCTTTTTGTTTCTTATCGTACGATGGACGAAATGTCTTCTAAAATTAATATTTGTATAACATGTAAGCGCGTAATATATACAAGGTATGATACAAAACTCAGCAACCACCAAAACTCTACAGTTTAGAATTTAATCTACAGGGTGTCTTATAAATCTTTGTAACGAGTGTCATCATTGAATAAAAAAGGACCGGCGCAACGAAATGAGGCAACTTGCCAAATGCGCCAGTAAGACAATTAAAACTGACATTAAAGGATTCTGCCTTGGGTGCCAAATACCCTATCGCCGACCACGCTCAAATACTTTAGAGTAGTTTGCCTCTGCAGGTAAACTAACGGAGAAAATAAATCAGATTTTAGGTTCTATGTTCTTGAGGAAAACAGGCCATTGTACAATTATTTTAAGTAAATAAAATGATCATCTCCCTCACAAGTAACCAAAGATTACTAAAATGAGCATCTTATCCACTCAAAATAATTGTACAACGGGTTATTTTTCTCACGGAATTAGAAAAGAGTGTCTGATTTATTTTGTCCCTTAGTGTACATAGTTTGGTGGTGAGCGAATTTAAGCTTTTAGCCAGATTAATTTTTTTAAGAATGTTTAGAAAGTAAGAGCAACGAATACAATAGAGGAATGAACAGCAGGAATGAAATTCAACCTCAGAATACAAATGGTGATTCCAATTAATTAAGTTAATAGACCACTAGTGGCCTGGCGAAGAACAAAAAGTCTGACCTAATCTAAGAAATTTGCACGGCGGAGAAGCAGCGAGTGGACTACCCGGATAGACTAGCGGAGCACCATAGAAAACAAAGTCTATTCTTCAATCAGAATCGACGAAGCTGCGTTTAATGTAAAGTTTGATGCTATCACTAAATTAGCTTTCTGTTTCCTCAAAGTAAAAAAGGAGTATTGAAGAAGAGCGTAGAATGAACAAAGTGTCGTTAGTTAGCTTAGCTTCTAGATCCAGTTTGATTTCTTCCAAAATTGTCAAAAGAAATGTGAAAGAGCAGAAGCAAATGCAAAAGACAATGCTTTTAATTTAGTTAGTGGACTACTATAGATGGATGGAGAACAAAGTTTAATTTCCACACCTTGCAAAAGAACACAAATCTTGACTGACTAGGCCACTTACAGTGGCTCAATGGGGTGTAACTGCAAGGTTACAGCCAGGTTAGCTCTTTCCGAGAATGTTAAAAATAAGTCAACTGAGACTGGAATTAAACACACCACACACAACTCTGTCTACCATACTAAAAAGCTTTAGAAAATTCTGCCATAGGAGCCAAATATCCTAGTATCTAATGTATACCAAAGAGCACTAACGCTTAACTGTTAGTACTTAACTAACCTCTCGCTGCCATTTCATATCTTCTGATTTGGAACACAGGCATTCTCTTATTTCTTGATCTCAAAGCAATTATAAAGCACATTTCGATAATAAATTTTGCAACTTGTTTCTAATCTTTTCTTCAAAAGGAGTTAATTTCTTTGTTAATGGTGTCAACGATTATACGAGGTTCATGGTCAAAGATCGTCCTGAACGTCGCTTCTGAGTTCTTGATTTAGTAGTCATTTTTAAAACACAACACCGGTCATGTTTGCGTGTGTTTCCATGTCTGTAAAGTTTTGGAAATGGAACATCCTCTAGGTTCAATTTTGGAAATGAACAACTTAAATCGGAAATGAGTGTAGTGTGCTTCTCAGAACAATGTAACTGTTAATTTTCTTGATCATGTTATGTGATAGACAAACTAAACAGTTCTTTTATTTGGTTTTGTACATATTCAATTGCTACTGGTCATAATATGTATCATTTACATTAGAATTTTGGCTAGTTAATACAGCAACCATAAGCTCAGTTAGTCTAGTGAAGAGTTTGGATTTGATCTAACTCAAGCGTACTTTTCTTAGATGGAAACACTATTAACATGTGCGTCATGTAATTAACAACTAAGAAAAAGCTGCATGTTTAGTGATTTTACTTCATTACCGCTTTTTGAATATTTTGTTGGTGCTGTTGTGTTCCAAACCGCGTACTACAAATACGGTGATGATGCTGCTCACAATATTTAGTTAAGGGTGGGTCGAATGGACTTACTGTCCTTTGGTTTGTTTAGGTGACAAAGACCGTTTCAGCGGTCCTATCCACGCGAGCCTTCCTTTGGCATCGCCACTGTACAAATAAGGTCGTGCTTTTCACTCGAAAATCAACTTTTATTACCATTCGCAAAAGAGTTTGTAATATTTAAATACTTAGATACCATTTTAGATGTGATAACTGATAAAAGACAAAGTAACTTATAGTGAGAAAACAATATGTACAATAACCACATTGCTATGATTATTTTGAAAGAAGTAAGTCAATTGTTTATTCTGAAATTACTGAAAGCTCTCAAATAACATACTAATAATCTAATTAAAAAGAAAAAGTTTACTTATTAGAGAAAAAGGTACGTACTATGAATTTATTATTTGTTAAGGATGCTAAATTTTCCTGCGGCTAACAGCTGACGTATTTTAAACAGTAAAAGATTTAGAGTACCTATATTCTATCTATTTTTCATGGTTAATAATGTCTCGGGTATTATTAGTTGCGGAAGTTATAATTTGGTGTAGTTAATCGACTGATGTTTAATGTACGCATATTAAAGAAATTCGTCGTGTAATAACTAAGTTATCGAAACCGGAAACCAAAATTAGACCGGTTTTGTAATTTGGTGTAATGGAATATTTCATCAGAATTAGAGTGACTCAAATGATATACCGGATGTATACGTATTTGTATTATTTAGAAAGGATAAGACTTGAACTTGGTTTATCTTTGCATTTACTAAAAGTAAAATGATCTAGATTTTTTCATATTTAACAAAACCCAATTAAAATATTGTTTTGGAGTGGGCATAGCTCGTGGACGACTACGTTAATAACTACATCCCACTTTTTAATATTGTATTCATCACAGATTTGAAAAACAGTCTGCCTTTCTCTACATAAATATCAATTCCGACGCAATAACTCAAATACAAACATTAGCAGAATACGAAAGCGCTTTTTAATCGCGTAAAATGCCGGTAGCAAACAAATCACTGATGGTTACTACCAACCGTTCAGGAACATTGTGATTTAAGTGCTTCTACTTGCTGACTGCTCCTGAACACGAGCAATGCTGTATTTTCCGCCATTGAGGCGTCTCCTGAACCTTTTTGGCCGGGGTGGTAGTGGGACTTGGCGGGCGGACGTACATACGAACAGCGCATGCCGTTGGTGTGGTTACTGGATTTTGGTGGGCGTGTGTGAAAGATTGCTTGACAAATGGAACAATTTGTTAATATTGACTTTCCGACAAAGAGTCATTTTTTCAAAAACTTCTTGCTACCATGCAAATAACAAACTGTACCCTCAGAATTGCTTCATCGTATACAGTATGTGCAAGAACTAACCAGTTATTCTCTTAGTGAATTTTACCGAAAGAAATGAGTAAATTCTTGATGATTAGACAAGTATTTTTTCTACAGGAACCTATAGTCGATTTGTCTCGGTTGCAGAGTTGTCGGTCTTCAAAGTTGCGTGTCAAATATCAAAAAAAAGAGAAGTTGTAGAAAGAAGAAGTCTTTTGTATGTTTCAAAACTACTCCTGACTATACAAGGTGTACTCTGTAGCTAAGATAAGTAAAATCTCAAGTGTCTCTTTTCCTTTCTTCCAACGCACAGTTATCTAAATTGAGATACTATATAGCAGAAAGTCAAAAAATAAACTTGCATAGAAGACTTTGCTCCATGGTAGGTAGTCTCATTAAAGTTCAAATACATCAGGCCATCTGGGACGATATTAGACATTACGTAGACAATTCTATGTCTGAAAAGTTGAAGCTTTTACAGTACAGCAAAATTCGTATCAGAAATGACTTGTACTACTAAAAAAACTTCAAGGCAAAAGTTAATTTCGGTCTAGAAGGATTATTAAAACAAAAGCAACGCTGCCCATCCTCTTATCTTACCTATCCTATAATAAAATCGGATGACAAAAAGGACAGTGAAGTAGGTAATGAAGAATTACTGAAGAAGAAAACGATTTAAAAGGGACAATGATTTCTGTGTATTGTGTTATGAATTATTAACCACAAAATAATTAAAATTTCCTTTTCTACTTCAAATGCCAAAAACAGAAATAAGATTATCACTACACAACAATTTAAAACAACTTCTCATATGAATAAGTTAATATTAATTCAGACTACTGTGCGACGTTAGATATCTCGGCTATAAAGTACACCCTGTATAACTTTCCTTAATAAATTTTTTTGATATTTTGATAAACAACGACGATGCAGCCAAAAGTTAAAATGTCTACACGCAACTTTGAAGGCCGATAACTCCACAACCAAGAGAAATCCGACTATAGGTTCCCTTAGAAAAAATATTTCTCTACTCACCAACAATCCATGCTATCAAATATGCTGCATTTAAAAAACACGATTTTGGTTAGTTGTTGCATACTGAGGGCACAGTTTGTCATTTGGCTGTGATAAAATTGGCATATAGCGTGTTGTGGATATTGTTGGCGCTCGTGATGTTGAAGAGTACGTGGTGCTTCCGACCGGGGTGATACATATAGTTATATGTGGTTATTGGATGCAAAAGTCTCTTTAGGATCCCATCCTATCTTCTACTACTGAAATAATTTAATATTTTGAAAAGTCTTATGAGGGTTTACTTTGAGTTTTTGTTTATGAAGTTTGTTATATTTTTTTACAATTTTATTTCTATCTCGTTTTGCCTTTCCCGAAAATAATTCATTTCTAAGAACACTACAATATTTTGTCCTGCCAAAAACAAAACTACCTGTTTAAAATGAATATAGTAACAAAAGTAAATACTTTTCTGTCATTCTTGAAATGGTCAAAGTTAAAGTAAAGCAAGATTAGAAAAGAACAGGGCAAAAATTCAGAATTCTTTCAATTCTTCTCTCATCATGTCCATAGAGAATAGTTATTCAAGACTCAAGCTTTAAGTACTCATTGAACTGGGTTGTGACGATGGAAGAGGAGATGGTATAGTATCACCTCAAGTAACGACAAGAAATTAAATCGTCACCAATACTATTCGTATGATTTCCAGGAAAAATCGAAATGCTTGAAGAATTGTCTCATCGTGACTTCAGCGACCTTCAATCAAAACATAAAAGCTGGCCAATACCTGTTTAGTTGTTGTAAAAACAATTTTAGTAAAAAAATCGATTTAGTCTCCAAAGGGATCATTCTTTCAAATGGTGGCAGGACTTTATCAATCGGTCTAGACCGGAAGAAAATTCATATGGAATTTAGCTTCTAGATGTTACAAACAAGAAGGGATCAAGATCAAGCTTTTCCTAAACGACTCACCGCGCTTGGACATTTCCTACGACTTGAATAAGACTTTAGATGGTTGATTATTATTCAAAAAGAATTTCCTAGTAATCTAATGATCCACAGTCTCGTTTCGCGCCAAATTGAAACCTGCTTTGCTAGATGTAGATAAGAATCTTCCAGATGTGATTGCAAAGTTTATAATAATTTTCTCATTAATATAAATTAATAATTCTATTTAGACGAGTTCATATAACCTTCGCTATGTCGGCACATAAATTGTCACATATACTAATAAATAAAATTCTAGATATATTTACTTAGGTGGATAACACTTTTTAGAAGAATCAAAAAGTAGGTATATATTTCTCTCATTGCAATTATAAACTAAAAATTCCTTTTTTGAACAAATATTTTGAGAATTGATATTTATTATTTTCTGCCTGTAATCTTGATTATTATTAGAGGGATTCTTAAACGATTGCCACTTTGAAACTGCAACCATGGACAAAATGGCACTACTACAGCTTGACTTTTCAAAAGTTTTTACAATCAGACAATAAAATCTAAAATAGGCATAAAAAAAAGTGAAACACGCACACATGTTAGTCTTTTTAAGTTAAAGTTCTTCATACATGAAGCACAAAAGTAGAAATCAGTTTTCATAGTTTTAGAATTCTCAGAAGAGACTAACATCATAAAATTAATTATTATTGTGGTACATTGTATATTATTTATGTATATTACAACAGTTAAACATCGCGAAGAGCTTAACGGGATACTGTGATTTATTTTATGCCTTTCCAGTAAAATTATTGTTACTGTATGAAGCACGCGTACGAGGATGTAACCTACACTCACATAAAAATCTAAAAACAAATAAAAATGAAAAATGACAGTTAGATTAAATAGAAGACAACAGATAAGTAACTTAAAATATGTATGTGTGTACAGCAGTTATTGCGAAACTCGCTGAATTATGATTATTATTATTATTATTAATTACTGTTGTAAGGTGTAAAAAGGTAGTACGTGTATAAATTTTATAGCAGCTACCAAATCTTCGAGATTAAAAAGAAAGTTGACTGTTTCGTTAAAATGTCAAGATTAATATACACAGGATTTATCACAACATACTTGATAATAACCGTGAACATTTCCTGTACAATGCAATAGACACAAAATACTCTTAAGACCGATTTCACTATTTTTTAATTACTGTGAAATTCTTACACCAGCAATGGTGATTTCAATATTTTTTGCGTAATTTCGTGTTCTGTGGTAGATTTCCATTCGTAACAATTGGTAGTTTGTTCTTTTTAACATTTGATAGGAAAGGTCGAAACATTTTGATGATATTACCGAAAGTAGGTTAAAATAAAAGAAAAACTTTTCGCTGAATTGTCTTTAATGTAGTAATACATGTTATTTAAAACAAAAACATTTAAGAAATAGACATAAATTGGACAAACTAACAAAATGAAATTCTCAAAGACCAGCATGGTGTAGCTATGACGTTCGAAATTATTTTGCAACATTTTTAGAAAATTCTTCAAAGCAAAGACCAACATGTTTAGAAGTCTTTTTTTTCGAAGTTGTCAAAATTGATAGATGATGTAATACAAGCATTTTGTAAAATAAATGTATTGGACATCCAAAGAGGAAAAATTTATTTCATTCGAAAAATCTGAAGAATTCCCAAAAATAGAAAACTTGAGATTGATTCTAAGCATGCCCTGAAAAAATCTTGATAGTATTTTTTCGACAAAAGCTGATACTCTTAATTGGTCCAAAAGAAGTCAATTAGCCGGAATAGCTCAATTGGCTCAAAAGACTCGAGTGTCTTGAAAGAGCGGACCAGTAAACAATTCCTTTAAATGTAAGACACAGTTTTCATATTCACAATCACCTACAATAGTTTTTTTTGAAGGATTAATATTAAAAGCCAAAGCAGAAGGTAATACTGCGTCTGATAGTAAAAGGAGATTTTTAGACTTTCTCAGAAACTAATTGTTAATAAGTAAAGTAAGATTCAAGAATTCTGGCCAATTTCAAAAATCAATAATCTCGAGGACGAACTACACGGAGATATTAATAAAGCTTGGTCCATTTACACAAATATGTGTCATACTGTCTAACTCTATTTTATTTTGTCTAATTACAATTTATCCAATAACCCGGAGTTTCGTGTAACCATTGTTGCCTGATTGCAATATTTCTAAAAATCCTTTTTGTCCGATACAATTTTATTCAAGATCACTTTGTCTACATGTACTGAAAATATATGGGTGAAGTGAAAAACTAACCTTAGAATTGATAATGATTACTTTTAATGGTAGTAGAAATGGCGTTAAACGAAATGAAACATTAGATAAATTAGGTAATGGACAAATTTGATTTGACAGATGGGTAAAGAAGGCCTACTCAAACTACATCAAATGTTACAAACACTTCAAGATCTTTTGACTTTTGAAGAATCTAGCTATGAAGATTGTGCAATGGCGATAAGAAAGTTGTAAACTGATTAAATATTGTTATCGGAAACACCAAAACCTGACTATACAGTACCGTGGAAATATAAAAAAGGGAAAAAACCATTAGTGCTCAATGTTCCCAGTATCCAGATACTGTCCTGCACTTTTAATCTTTAAGTTACTTAAAATGGTTACACAGTACAACTGCAAAATTCCGAAATGAGATTTCTTAACGAAAGTTGGTAATATAACCAAAATAGTCTATTCCCCAAAGAATCTTGCTAAGTTAGATCCAATAAGCGTTTTTCTTTGAGTTCAAACTTCGTAATGTGATCTACAGACTTTGAGATTTTTCATCTATAACTCGTGAACAATCGATTTTCAATGTCCAAGGCATCAAATCCTATTAATAGACACTATTTTATCACGCTACAGTTAATTATTTTAAAACGGTCGAGTTTCTATGGTTTAGGAGAAATTTGACAATCAAGTTGGCCGTTTTAGGCTTACATTCAGATTTTTTGTAGCTCATACTTCAAGATATCTGATAAAAGAAAGAAATTTTGCAAAAGGCTTCAATCACGGCCTTGGTACGAACTTGGATGATATGTTGAGTCATTCAGTACTATTCACGACAAAAGTAGTTCCATGTCGATGAGACGTTTTGTTCTGGAGTTATGCCGGAAGAACACATATGTGGATGAAGAAATACAGATGATCTAACTGCACATACACCAATCCTGTTTAGTTTTATACCTAATACATATTCGAATTTCGTTGCGTGAATGTTTGGTATTTTTCGCCATTTTTCAACATGGTCAGAATTTGTTTTTCATTGGAAAACTTTTGTATGGGAAAAACATATTTATGACGGTGTGCTATTTACAAATTCGCAAATGCGACTTGTTTATCTTTTTCTGTAATCGAAAAAAAGATTTTTTCAATTGAATTTGGGTCAATTTTCAGTGACCTCTGGAGGCAAAGTCTGGAAAAATAAAAGCTCGTTTCATTGGAATAAAATTCCTTGGTGCCATTTCTGTGTTTTTGAAAAATGCAATAGCAACCTCTACTCTATGGATCAGAATTTAGTATCAGAGTAGATAGGTCGGTGATCCCTAAAGACAGCGCCCCTTTTCTTGGTTCCTCAATACTGAACACATGGCCACAAGAAACTTACTGCTGTTTTTGGATTGATATGTTCAGCAGAGTTATTCATTTTGGCTTGAGCTACAACTTTGCCACAGACAGCAAAATAAAATATCTTGCCATCTGCGAGTTATGGATGAAGAATTTCGAAACAGTATAAAGAAATCATGTAACTCATATTACAAATTCAGAAAAAACGCTTATTTGACCTAACCTAGTGGAATCCGTGGGAGAGTAGATTATCTTGGTCGGATATTACCGATTTTTGTTGAGAAATTCTATTTTAGAAAAATTGAATATTTCCTGTAAACATTAAACTGATGGTGTCAAACTTAAATCAAGCTTAAAACTTTTTTAAACATTAGCCAGAGATTTGCGTCTTGTGAATATAAGTTTCATAATTAAAGCGCAGAAAAGTAAATATCGTTTCATATAATAAAGTTGAACTTGCCAGTGCATCATCTAACAAGTATGAAAATTATTTTTATTGGTAATGACTGCAGGAATAACAGAAGAATTTCAGACATCAACAAATTAATTTATAAGTAGTCGTTAGAAGAAATTGTTTTATTTATCATTTTCTTATGTTGCCATTTTCTAATAAAAACCTAAATATTCGGGAGCTGTGCGATAGTCTACTTAGGGTATTGATTCAAGTGCAGGCGATTCTGCTTCTCTTGCCCTAACGCCGAACCTCTGGAAACTAGGCTTAATTAATTTGGTGACGTGTATTATGAACACATCCGTTCATTTTCAAAACATCCTGTATGCAATTACTAATATAGTTAGTTTAGAAAGTTTACATTTTTCAGATGGTCCTAAATTAATTAAAATACTGACAAGTTATATTCAGAAATAAAACCCTATGTTAGCTGTTAGGAATGTGATCTTGAAATTCTAAATATTAGAATCTTTATGTAAAACTATTGTGTAAACTACAAAACCTATTGAAGCAAGAAAATATAAACAGAAACAAAAGAAGAGCTATGCTTGTACACAGAAGAAGCGTAAAAACTACGAAATATTTCCATGATGGAACATTCGCTTCTATATAATGCAAACATTAAGAATTCTTTAGGTTAACTTGAACGAAAGGAAAAGTAGCTCTCGTTCAGATCGTGTGGAATATTACCTACTTGTTCGTTAGAATTTAGAAGACGTTTCCTACCATACGGTACATAAACGAAAATAAAAAAGAAATTGAAATTGCTAAAGCTATCTATCATTTTCGTTTTTAACAGGTTGCTACACTATAGCGTGGACTTTCTACAATGACTTCGATATTTTTGTGCATACTATAGAAATTATTTAAAGGTGTCGTTACTTGAATATTGCTTTACGGTAATTAAGATAAAAATTCTCAATTAAATAAAATGTATTCTCAAGCTTAATTAAACTGTACTGCTGCTAAACACTGGTGTGCATGTTTAACTCATAAAATACTCATAATGCGTTTTTATGGATCAATCTTTCAGTAGACATACGGCATGTAACACTTTAGTTTCAAAAGAAACGAATTCGCTAAAGAGATATTAACAAAAGTATACAGTTCAAAAGTCGCCGACACTTTAATTAAGTAAACATACTATTTTAAGTTGGCTTCCTTATACTACCTGTAATTAAGTATTTTCATTTTTTAGAAAAAGTAAACATTTTATTTGATTAATGACATTTTAAACGAGCTTCTTATACATTAAGACCTTTATGCGCAATAAAAGAGATAAGAACTCAAAAATTAATATTTCACCGATGAGTCTAAACAAGGACGATACGATCGTCTGGAGGTAAGGTGGTCAATGCTTGCACAATTTTTGATATATCTGTGAAGAAAACAATATTTTGTCTTTATTATATTATTATATAAGAGATAAGAAATTGTCCATATCCTAATACATTGAACATTATATAGTGTGATCAAAAATTATCAACATACAGAGATGTGTGAAATTTTGTGGTATGTCTGTGACTATCTGTTAGTATTTTGATCATACGTTACATAACATCACATTTCCAAAAATGTATAAGTACCTATAGTTTAGTTACCTTGCAACAGATACAAAATGAATTTATAAAATTTGTTGCAGGATGAACAAACAGTAGCACATAGTGTAGAAGAAGCATTACATCCTCAATATCACCATCACGAGGTAAGTGGAGATACTAATTAAAAACAATGAATGATTCATGTCTCTTTATTTCAATTGCAGCACAACATTCGTATAGTGTCAACAAAAAACAGTCCAGACACCGATAAAAAGAAAGTTATGGAACCTCTTTTTATGGCAGTATCAAGTTTTATTGGAATGGCAGTAATGTTTGTTTTATCTATTCTTTTCCTACCGAAATTTGGAGGACTTAAATCTCGTGGTGTAAAGCCATCAGCTCCTGGAGAATATTCTTCATTTGCGCAAATTATCTTTAAGGCAATTGAAGGGGATGATTGCTCAGAGCGAATAGCTTGCGAACTTGGGAAAACAGCCAAAGCTTTAAGAGTATATGATAATCGGTTTGTAAAGTAAGTATTCGAGAAAATGAAGTTCAAGTCTTAAAACCAAACATATCTTCCTACATTTTCCTTTCAAGACTACACTAGATGCTTCATCCTTTTTTAAGCTAATTCAAAACCTAAATACAGCTTTTGCAACTATATCTCATGACCACTTGTGCACTTTTTATTATTTTTAGACTGAAGTGAAAGGTGAGATTTATCAAATTTTCATTTTTCATGGTTTAAGACCAACACACCACTATATTATGCAACTCAGAGAATGCCTTCTTTAGAATCCTTAATAACACACCCTAAAGGCATCTCTAACTGCTCAATGAGTCTTATGATAAATAGATATCCAATGTAGGGCCGTTCTAAGCGCGTGTGCAAGGCATGCGCAGCACGTGGGCGACAGCCTCAAGAGGGCGGCAAATATCAACAAATATACGTCAAAATAAGATTGACAGAGAAAGTATATTTAGATCATTAATAACGTATGTCCTAAAAGTTTTGAAACAATTTCCAGCGATTTGATATTTACCATGAATAGCAAATTCTGAAATTCCATCTTTGGTGTCTAATAGTAGACGATCTTTTGGAGCTCTTAACAGGGGACGGCTTTCTTGCTAGGTAACCTTAGAAAAGAGATTAAACTGGAAGTCACATGTTGACAAGGTGATAACTAAGTCGACAACGACACCCTGACAGCTGCGTCAGGCGGTAGGTAGGCTTTGAAAAATCAATCCTCAGATAGCCTACTGAATCAATACGACAGTTATCAGACTTAGAGTACTTTATGGTTCAGTGAAATGGTGATCTAAGGCTGGCTAAGCTACAATGCCTGGCATGTTTGGGTATAACCGTTGCAATAAGTACTATTAGGACTACCGGACCTCCCAATCTGAATAAGGAAGGAAGCAATGGCGGCCCACCCCAGAATGCGACATGCAGGGTTAGGACTTAAAAATGCATTTAGCACCGGCCACGCCAGGATAGTCCAGTAGAAAAAGCAGTGTACTTACAGGGTAACACAAGCGGATGATCAGCTAAGACTGCATAGGACTCCCTCACAATCCCAACTAAGAAACAGTGGGAGAGCAGTAAGGTGAATTTTCAACAGAACTCGCTGGTTTTCTGTACGGATGGATCACGTATGAATGACAGAAAATTGTATCGGCGGTGTATAGGAAAGACGCGAAGATGAACTTACTTGGAAGAACTTACCACAACAAAGGTTAACCTCGTCTGGGTTGCTAGGCACGGCAGGATCCACAGCAACGAGAAGATGAATAAACTTGCCAGACTTGGAGCCAAGCATAGCTGCTTAGGACCAGAATCTTTTCTAGGAATATCAAGGCAACAGATCTCGCTAGCTCTGAAGCAGTGGCTATCGTCAAGCAAAAGACCATATAAACAGTTTTAACTTGTCAAAGTTAGACTGGTTAATAGGCAAGAGCCAGAGGACCTTAAGTCTTTTAATTGAAATCCTCACAGGTCATTGCATCTTAAGAGGGCACCTGTCACTCATAGGTGTAGAGGAAGACCGAACATGCCCTGAATATGGAAACGGCAATGAAGTGTCTTTCCACTCTCTGGGGCTGAGGTCTAAGACGGAGGATGAAGTTGAGCTTTCTAGCCTGAACTGACATCCTTACTTTCGTACAGGAGTCCGGTAGGTTCGGGCAGAGAGCAAAAGAAAGAATATAAATGGTCGTAGAAATGGTTGAGGGAATGGCGAGGGGTTAGTAGAAAAGAGCTATATACTATATATTTACTACTGAAATTTAAAAGAAATGCCAAATTTTTCGATAAAACACGCATGCAATTTCGACAGCTGGGATTTTTTGACCGTATGTAGAGCGAGTTAGGAATTAAACGTTAACTAGAGTGTTACACTCGTAAATGTCTATGGAAATGGATTGATTTCTTTAACATATGTCATCCTCAGGATGATACAATGTTTTGGCCAAACATGGCCTAAAAAATAAAATTAAATATCGAAAATTGTACTAAAACTTTCGGGACATACGTTAACAACTGAAATTTGAAAAATAGAAAGAGGCGGCAAATATAGTCTTGCACACGGGCGACTCATACCCCAGTAACGGCGCCGATTCAATTTATCCCATATTGTAACAAAGACAGCCTGTATATTCATTTAGGTTATCCTCCATATACAGGGGTTAAATTTGCTGTTACCTAGAGTATTTAATAATTTCTGTTCTTGAGAATTATTGCTAACTCTTTAATAGTAATGTTTTTATTATACTAACACTTTTTTTCTTTTAATAACAGATTATTTAGACGTATTTCACCAGCATATGTTGGATGGTATATCGATGGAGTAACTAAGTATGCGCAAACAAATCTCACATGTGGAGCTATAAAGTGTAGAAGAAACAATGCACCTAAATCGAAGCTTCAAAGGAAATATTAGTCAAAATCTTGAATGCAATCTTGTTCTGTTTATTTATTGCTATTTATTTATTTATTTAATTTATTAAGTAGATATAGTTAAGCGAGGAAAAATAAAATGAAACTATTTTTAATGTTTCACTATTACCACAAGATAATCGATAAATCAATTGCTTTTATGCTTTCCGATTTTATACTGTGAAATTATTTTGAAGTTGGCTATTCTTTTTAAATAAAATTGTTTTTATTGTTTACTATTGTTTTTATTTTCTTCGAGTTACCAATTCTTTAGATTCAAAACTGTTTATATTAAGATTATATGATCAAGATTGAGTAAACAATAAAGTTTACATTACACTATCAATTTCCATGACAGCCAACTTGATTAAATAAGCAACTTTCATTTTATTAAAAAGTTAAAACAACTTTATTGTCATTGTTACTAGTAATTCATTTATTTCTACACAATATTCCGATCTAAACAGTAGCGCTAGTGGTTTTTTTATTAAAGAGGTTTCAACACAATATTAATAAAACAATGTAATTAATAATCAAGAAACATCACTTTTCTGATTTTTTACGTATATGTATACTTGCTATCGTGGAATCTCCACAACATAATTCTAAAGTAAGAGGGTAACAACCCATATAGCACCGGACGTCCATTTGTCATCCAAATTTCGTCCCGACGTCCATGGACGTAAATTGGACATCCATTGGACGTCCACTGGACATCCATTTTCATCCAAAAATCGTTCAGATTATGTTCAAACATCGTCAGAATTATGTATGTTCAAGAATTGTCCGAATTATGTCCAAATTACGTACAAAAAATGTACAAATTACGTCCAGTAACGGACGTCCGCAAGATGTCCAAAGTTGTGACAAACGGACGTCCACTGGACATCCATCCGCAGAAATTTGGACGTCCAATGGACATCCATAGGATGTCCGTGTGCTATATGGGAAGTAGAAAACCACGGATTTGCTTTTTAATAATAAAAAGTCCAAGGCCATAATTAGGGGAGGTTCTTTGAAGTTCAGATCGATGTTCATATCTCAATTATAGTGAATTACTGTTCAATTGCACATCTATATCTGTGTACAAAGTATTGTTAGACATATGGTTCAGAAGCTACTTAAAAAAAGCGTTAAAGAGTAAAGTTAACAATTTACATTCTGCATGTAGTAAAAAAAAATAAAAACTACAAACAAAAAGTGAAATTTTCTGTCGCAAGAATAAGCTTTTCTTCGTCCACGTTTTACTTTTAAAATCACAACTGAATTGTGTAAATGATGATCAATAGACAATGAAATAGTCATCTGCAATTTTATGTACCTCATTAAAATTAACGATTCAACAATGACACTGGAATATGTACCAACATGTCTCGTTTGCAAACTTTTGTAATACTTTTACTAAGTTTGATTGACTTAAAAGTTGTAAAGCCACAAAGCACTGAAATTTTCACAAGTTTTAATAAAGTATACTCTTTACATTAGATAAAAATATTGTTGCTGTCTTAATCCCTGCTCGACAGTTCTTTTGATGAGATTTTGATGCAATTTAGGATTTCAGTATGTATTGAAAAAGTTTCCATTGTTTATTCTAAGCTTAGAGAAGGCCATCGACACAAACATTATGAATAAAGATATTGGGTGTGTTCCAGGATGCTTAGCAACAAAGATTTTAATAGCATCACTGTACAAATGAGTAATATAATGAAGGACCTTAACTTCTCAAGAAAGCAATTTGCATAAAGCAAGTTCAGTTTCTATTTTGACTCCAGGAATCTCATTACTTTCTGAGCACCCTGGCATAAGTAGAAGGCAAGCAAACAAACCCTTGTTTCTTTTATTAATTAGTGCAATAAAAAGTTTTCTGCTCTAACTTCTTTCATTGGCTTGAAATAGAAAGTATTTGAATCTTTCACAAACTTAAAAGTTTTAAGAAAAAACGAGACTTTGGTGTTTTCACATTTAGCCATTTGTAGACACACCGACATTAGCCTATTTCCTTGATACTTCTTTTGTTCAAACTAAGATGCATTGAACTATGGACACAGCCACGACCATCTGTTTGCTGTGATGCAGCTTAATGTTCTATATTCCATGTATTAACAATAAAAAACTAAAATAACAAAAGACAGAAACATTTAAATATTTCATGTATAAGATAGGTATACAGGGTGTTAGTGAACTAATAGTAGTCCGGGAAACTGGTGGTAGGGGACATCAGTACAAACAGAAAAGTCTTATACAACCATGGTCAAATCTCAACAGTTTTCCCAGAAATGAATAATAAAGTTCCAGACTTTCATACGTTATTGTTCAATAACTAATGTAGATTCCACTTTAAGATTTGTTCAGAAGATTGGTCTCATCCAGCCTAATAAAAAAATATTGTAAAATTTTTTTGTAAATTTATTAGTTTAGTCACAAAAGAACAAAATGCATTACGAAAAATTGGTAACTCTGCATTAGTTGAAAAGGAAAGTTCCCTTTCACACTTTCTCTTTTTTCAACCCTAGTCAAGCCAGACATTCCAGTAAATTGTGGATGGTTTGTTCCTTTTACCGTCAGCTATCTTCTTTTATCTTGGTCAAAGAAGTAAACCCATCTTTGTTCTGCTTTTAAGCTTTAAGTGCAGCCCCTAGGAAGTTTACGTATAACGGTACTAGTTTAAACCGAAAAAAAGACAAATTATTTGTACAGGAAATACGCTAAAATTCAAAACATCTGAATTTAGAGCAACAAACAAGCTTTTGCAACCAGCCATGTGATTGCAATCATTTCAGGTCTAGTTTCTTTTAGTGCGCAAT
>VTPC01090126.1:307728-394316 GCA_011009095.1 Ignelater luminosus
CTAATAATTTAGATAATTTTTAATCAAGGAATACCTTGACATGCGAAGATGAGTGTAGGTATTTTTTAACAAATCCCCTTTTTCTAAAAAAAACAAGTACTCCTTAAAGTCAAAGAATTATTCAGACTTTCGATATTAGCACAAAATAAAATCATAAGCAATCCAAACAGCAATTACGCTTGTATTGTTTTCCAATAGACATTTTTCGGTAATCACAATAATCCCCTTTTTGTCTAAGTATTTCAATTTACACTGTATTATTAATTGTGTAAAATTTTGTTGAATGATGGTTTCCAGCAAAGCCTAACATCAAACTAGCTACAAGTAACTTTTTTGTACTTTACTTCCAGTACTTTTAAAATTGCTGTACTGGACTGGAATTTTCAGCATTGTCTACAAAGTACTGGTACTTGTTTTCTATAGTTTTTGGCAAATACCACTGGTTGCTTGAAAAAGTACTGTACACATATAAATTACTCCAAGTACTTTATTCCCAGTAAAATTATAAATACTTCAAGTAGTTTATACTAAAGCACTTCCAGTATTTTACTTGTGTAAGTAATCAGAAATACTGGAAGTAATTTAAAGAGTATTTACTTGATACTGGCACTGCAAGTCTTCGATTTCCAGTACTTGACTGAATGTATCAAGTACTGGTACTTCATACTGCAAGTGAAAGATCAGTTATTTGGTACTGGATACTAGTTACTTCCAGTACTTTTATTGAGTACTGGTCACAACTCTGAAATAAATTAAAGTCAACTTTAACTCTTTAGCAACAAGACAATAAGTTAAGCCCGGACGTTTTAGGTTTTTGCCTCTCACCAGTCTCACACACGCAACTATTGCAACGCCTACCCCGTTGAAGGGAGTTGATTTTTGAATTCCAACTTAAAACAATCAGGCTATGATAATAAGCAACCTGACGAGATTATGGTTCGATATGCAACATATTTAGTGAAGTTGCTTATTGGTAATAATTAATAACAATGAGTTATACTTACTTTTACAATGATGGTGGTTGACAATACCGGATCACTTGAAAATTGCTGGTATCTGTAAAACTTTATTTCTGCTTATTAACTGATATAGTTTAAAACAATTTTTCAGTCCACAAAGTTAATTAAATTTTGTTTAGAAACATATTTTTTAAATTTTATGGTTTGAAGAAATCAACATTTTGAGCGATTAAGAATCTATTACTCTCCATTTAAATAATACATGTGAATAGGGCTTATATAAAATTTAAAATTAATGTAATCTGTAATTTTAAATAGAAATATATGTCTAAAATATTTGAGATCACTTTTCTTATTATTCTAAGTTACACATTAAAAATGAAAAAATTATATATACGTTATAAAAAACAGTCTGGTAAGAGTAAAGGTATGGCAGTTCGTTTATATTCTAAATAAGATTCCTTTTATTGTAAGTAATTCTTCCAAACTAAATGCATATTTTTGAAATTTTTAAGTATTGTTTTCGATTTTTCTAGTCAAAATCTTAGAATCAGTTCAATTGATCTTTTAACTCTATTTATAAGAGTTAATGATAAAGATCAGTTATTTACAAACATTTATAAACACACAAATATAGGCTACATGAATTTGTTTTGTGGGAAGGTTTATTACATTTAAAAATTAATTTTATTCTACAACTACTACTGATATTAAACATAACACTTATAATTTACAAATAATAATTTATATTCCACATGAAGCACTACAGCACAGACAAACTGCCTGAAATAACACTTGACTGATTTATTTACAGCATGAGACACAATTAGCAGTTTTTCTAAAACAGCAAGTTTTAGCTTTTTTCTAAATGAGAATTCCTTTGGTTTAATTGAGAAAAAATTATATTCTCATAAATATTTTTTTAATTTTACATTATTTTATTACTAAAAATTTATTTAAAAAAGCTTCTCATATAAAAATAATAAAATACATATTTGTAATAAAAACAAGAAATACAGATCCCTAAGGAATGAGAAACAATTATAAAAGGTAACTTCAGAACTTAAAAAAGAACACAATGAACAAATTGTCTTTTTGGTAATTTTCAATATAAATCACAAGGACAAATTACTATTATTAATAAATAAAATAAACACAAATTCTAGGAATTAAAAATAGCATGAAGAAATAGTTGCATTTCAGTTTTTTTGTTAAGTTTCAAAAATGAACAAACGTAAAGTAGTGAAGATTATTAAGTCAAATTCTTAAAAACTCATAAAATATTTCTCCATAATATGTTAAAACAAATCTCAAAATGAACTTATGAGATTCTGATTTTTACAGATGTATAAGCAAAATACAAGCAAAAAATCTAAAACGATTGATTGAAAATAACTTAACGGTAGGGTTTTTTATGTGTAATTTAAAAATAGAAATGTTAGTAAAATAAAGATATAAGAACTCATAAGGAATTACCTCAATAAACATACCTTATACACAATGGATCTTTTATCTTGTATACCAAACAAGTTGCATGTAAATTTGAGATTAAACAGAAACTTAAGATGACACATCAATATACGTTCCTTGTGGTAGTCAACACAATGGGAACATTGGAAAATTCAGTCACTTTTCCCGTTAATGTTATTTCTTAAATTTCGTTGATTTGCTAATTAAAATTCGAGCACGGGCCATTTTTAGATTTTTCATTTCTAATTTTTTATCATAAGATAAACATGAGAATGGATTGTCCAATGCTATGCTATGCTATATTACAAAAATTCATTTAAAAATAAACTGTACACATCAATGCAAACCTACTAACTATACAACTTGTTTCAACCATTTACTGGAGTCTTCTTATGCACCCACTTTCAATATAAATCTTATGGTAATGACAGCGAATTATGAATACATTGTTCATTTCATACTGTTTATTGGCACAACATTGTCAGAATTTAATTTATAGCACTTAGAGAAATAGCTTAATACAATTATCACTTTATATAACATGCTAAGAAATGCTTCACTTGCTTCTTATATTAAGCTGCCACTGTATTCACTATTTTCAAAATGTTTATGTCATTTTTTTGTAAATAAATGAGAAATCCAGCCAACACTAGTTTGGTGTGCAAGGTCCATTTGCATAAGAAGTAGTTTTTTGTTCTCCCCTTTGGAAGTGATACAAAATTCCCTGACTTTTCTAGATTTTCCCTTACTCTTATGGTTTTTCTCCAGATATCTTTTTGGAGGTATTAACACTAATCAATG
Organism: Ignelater luminosus; assembly: GCA_011009095.1. Taxonomy (NCBI): domain Eukaryota; kingdom Metazoa; phylum Arthropoda; class Insecta; order Coleoptera; family Elateridae; genus Ignelater; species Ignelater luminosus. The sequence goes on from VTPC01090126.1 coordinate 310,959, forward strand.
GTCAAATTTATATATGATATGTTATACAAAATCAGTGGCGGCTCGTGGTATTGTGCGGTGGTAGTCATGGCTTTGCAGTTCAATGTGGAGGAGGGGGGTATAAAAATTTTAAAGTACAACATTGCAAATCTTTCTCATTTTAGAAATTATGAAAATTTAAATTTTAAAAAGTACGAACTTAAGAAAAAGGAACAGTTTGTAGTTTTGTATGTTACCTTTCCAATTCACTAAAAAGAATGAATATTTACCAACTTACCAAGGTATCCTATTCTATTAACTATTAAAGTTACATTTAAATCACTCAATGTTAACAACACAAATGTTTAAATTGTACGGTATGTGAAATCTTTTTTATTAGCAAATACGTCAATCACTCTCTTATTAAAATTTTAAATGTTATTAAGAAAAGTTTTTCAGTTGATAGCATTCCCAATGCACTGAGCCTTTCTTCCTTCATGGAGTTTCTTAGAAAAGTCTTGATCCTTTTCAGCATGGAGAAACAACGCTCAGCTTCAGATGCAAACATGAGCATTGTCACTAATACTTCCAAAAGATTTAAGGTTTCTTGAAAAATACCACGCATTCCTTCTTGTGAAATTAACGATAAAAGATTGACAGCCCTAGAAACATTTCTCAACTCTTCTCGTTCATAAAGTACCTGCAGTTCAGTCTTCAATCTGTTTTTCTACAAAAGGATAAACAATAACCACTTCAGAAAGATACTTTTCTCGAGATATTGGGAAAATTTTTCCACCTCAAATAAATTTGTAGCTACTAGATATCCAGTGAAACTAAATCTTGTTCTTATTTGCTGAATAATAGAGTCACAAACTTCTAAGGCTTCTGTTTTCTTATTTAGATGCTGCATGCATTGCCTTTTTTGAGGAGGTGCGTCATCTTCTAAAAGTTGCATATCACTGTCAATATTTGCAATAATGTAATCGCGTATTTTTTGTATTTCATTTTCAAAATTCTGTAAATCTTGTCTAATCTTGACTGGATCAGTATTTGTCTTTTGTAATTGTTTAAAAACTATTTCAACGGGAGGTATTATTTTATGAAAAATTGTCAACCAAAATATAAAAGCCTTGTCTCCTAATCTAAGTTTGTAGGCGCCGGCTCATTCGATTGTAGATTCCGAAGTACTGTCTTCGTCATTTACAATGTTTCCATGACGCTTATCAGTTCTTTTCTGTATTCATAAACAGAAAATGAATGAAAATTCCATCTAGTTTGTGACAAACATGGTAATCTTTTTTGAACAATTTCATCTAGGATCCTTGTTCTTTTAGAAGAAAAAGAAACAAAAAAAAGCAAAGTCCAGTTAAGTGCGCATAAAAGATTCAAACTGATTTATTAACGAAAGCTGCACTGCTCATTATTAGATTAATTTGATGAGCATATCAATGAACGTAGTTGGCTAAAGGATATTTTTCTCTTAGTATTTTTTAAACTCCATTCAAACCGCCGCTCATGACCAACGCCCCATCATAACTCTGTGCAATGAGCTTGTTTGGCATGTAACTAATTAAAGGATCAATTTCTTTTAAAATGTAATCTGCAATAGAAATAGCACCATGTTTGGGAGGATTTACAAAATTCCAAAATCTTTCTACTGGTTTATCATCCGCAATATAATGCAAAATGATAACAAGTAATTCAGTTGAAACATCTGTGGTTTCATCTGCAATAACAGCAATATAATTCCCTTTTTTTATTTCTTTGGCAACTTCCTCATGATACACCTCAAGCATACATTGTAGTAGTTCATTCTGGTTTGTTTTAGAGGTTTCTTTAAACACTGATGATTTGTTAAAATGTTCTTTTAAATCCTTACCTAAATGGGAACTATAATCAACAAGTTCTTGATATACTCCTTTGTTTTCGAATTCCCGTACTCATCATGCCCCCGTAAAGCTAGTTCTAAAGCACCACAAAACAGGATACAGTTAATTATGATATTTAATACGTAACAATTTTCGTCGACTTGTTCATTGTGTGATATTATTGTTCGTTTGTATGCTGACTGAGAATATTTGCTCAGCCAAGCATTGTAAAACTAAACATGTTATTCATATGGGCTTTCGATTTTTCGTGGCTTTTCATTTTCACCCATATATGAACCAATCCTTGATTCCAATTTTCGTTCACGTCGCTTCGCTACTGAATAAAACACACGAAAAAAAAACAGGCGTGTTTCTTGTCACACTCACATATCCATAAAAAATCACCACAAAAGAAGTTTTTCCAGAATTTAATATTAAAATTCCCTAACAATTTCCAATTTTCCAGGGAAGAGGGGAACCCTTGAGATATTTCCTTATGCACATATAGAGATCTAATACTATTGTTGTTATGACAGGTTCAGTATCTTTGTTTTTTTTTTCACATTTATAGCCATTTAAGGTTGTGGAGTTTTGCTTGTACCTCACAGTAGAATTTTGTCTAACTGAAACTCAATGTTTTCTGCATTAATACTCAAATAATTTAATGTTTAATAATACTGCAGTATAGATTCCGTTGGAATGTGTTTGTAAAAAACTTGCTGTTTTACTTTTACCTATTCTAGCATTTTTACATCTTTAACGGACTTAAATATTTAAACAACATAAAAATAGTATTTGCTATTCACGAAGAAATAATGATTAAGTTCTTATTAAGAAAATAACAAAAATTTTGTCATGCTATGCTTTGATTCCACATTTCTAAAGATATATACAGTATTAATTTATCGATATACAGCTGTATTAGTTCAAATGACTTACTTACAAAAATCTTTGTAGTTAAACAAAAATACCTACTATAATATACAAAATAAGAGTAGTCAATCTTTCGGAATGTATAAATGTACTCGTTACACATGGCACAAATTTATTAATTATCGCATAGTCCATGTAATTCTGCATAATTTACAATGGCTCGATGTAAGAACTCATACTGCGCCTATTTAAGAAAAGCAAAGCAGTTAAATTAGCAAAAAATATATTTTATTGCATAACTTACGTAAGAATTAATTAAAGCATGTCGTTGCGAACGCAATTTACGAGTTATGGTAAAAATATCAACACGATGTTCAACTCGTAACTGCTGTACAAGAATACTCAAACCTACAAAAAGAGAGCTTCTGTCAGACCCTAAACCACAGTGTACCACTACAGGTGTGGATGAGCCATGGTCAGTAAGTGTTGCTTGTACATGATCCACCAACTCAATTAAGCCACGAGTTACCTCAGGCACCTATACAATTAAAATATATTAAATATGGCGTAAACAAAATATTTTTACAAAGCAACACACTATGCTTCCATGAGAGCTGTTATAAGAAAAAAATAGAAGGTACAGTAATGTAAAGAAATATTAATACCTCTCCGTCAACAGTAGGCCATCCATGGTATTGTAAATGTGTCACTTGAACATCTTCACTATCTCTATTTTTAACAAACAATTCTCTTCGGGTGTAATACGGACAACTCTCAGCTTGTACATATCTTACTTTAATGTGATCATAAGAATTCTCATCTTCAGGCCAATATCGAGGACATTTTCCTTCACCGATTTCAGACAGCATTACTATAACAGTAACACCTTGTTCGGATATCATTCGCCAGAAATCAGTAATAGTTCCTTCCATGGGATCTTGTGTGATGATAAAAGATTCAGAATTGTCGTAGCCTTCAATAAATGAAGCATTAATGTATGTGGAATGTTCTTTTCCTAATAATGGTGTTAATATAACTCTATTTCTATCGTATGGTATAACCGAGTTGCTTCTATTTTTCTGACGATTTTCTTCACTGCAACCTACAGAACAACTTTTCTGGTCTTCTACAATATCCTTTATATTCTGCAGAAATAAGAAAAAAAAACAATGCAGTAATTAAAGATAGATTCAATACAGTGACTTTCATCAATTTTTATTAATTTTTAAAAGTCTAGGCACAGTGTGTTCAGAATCTGATTTTGATACCACTGAATAGTTTGATCTGAATGCTTTTCTAAGAGGCTACACATAGTTGTATAATACCGACCAGGTAACAGCAATGCATTCTTGTAAAATAAGACTTTCTTCATTAGAAAGAATTTAACAAAACAAAAAAATGATGATTTTGGGGAGTTATATTGAAACCTGACTCTCAACTTTAGTAAGCTGTAAAGGTTAAATGGTAGGAACGGTTTTAAAATAATATCAACACTCAGATTTCTGTCAAATCAAATAGCTTTGTGTTCTTTAATGAAACAAATTTCTGATTATAATGAACATTCTACTGAACTTTTTGTCCAAAACAGCAGTAGTTTTCTGCAAAATTTATATAATCCTCTTGGAAACTGTATTAACGATTTAAATTCAATAAATGTCTTATACATAGTTTTGGAAATTACTGCAGGGCATGTTCCTTAAATAAAAATGTAAACAAGATTTTGAGAAGTAGAGTATGGTATCATTTATAACTACCAGACTATACTTAAGTCAAATAATTTTGGCCTATCAGTCAGACTGAACCAAAGAAATAAAAAGGATGCAGACAAGAAAAATTCTGGACTTTGTTAAAAATACAAAACTTCTATGGAAGCACCACTTTAACTAGAAAGTACAGTAAGCCTAATGGTACAGCACAGGAACTCCACTTCTAAGAAAAATATTAAATTTAATTAGACAAAACAAAAAAGAAAAGTTTCTGTGATAACTACCCTTCTGTTTTTATATAGCTCAAATTCAAACCTTACGCAGGCTATATTTACATACCTCAAACTCCTCTTGTAGTTTACACATACCCCCTGAGTCTTGATTACACTGTTTCAGTTTCTCAACAGTACTTTTAATTTCAGATAAGTTAATTTCTGTATTTCCATATTGAGCTACTTCCATCAGTGCACGATAGATAAAAATATATTGTTTCTAAAGAAAATAAACTTTTATATAACAAATTCTATAACTGAATTACTATCCTTACCAAAGACTGAACTAAAAAGTTTCTTTGATGTCTTAAATCACAAACAGTATTAAAAATAGTAACTTGCCCTTCTTCTTTAAGTTGTTGAATTAAACAATCAAGAGCTACTAACGTACCAGTTCTTCCCACTCCCGCACTACAATGAACTAAAATGCTACCCTTCTCTAAACAATATGCTTCATTCATTCGTTTTATAAATTTAATAATGCCATATGGATATTCTGGTGCCATGAAATCTTTCCACACTAAATAATGATACTGAGAAATACGACGTTCATCTTGTTCACGGCCTCCTACAGTTCTACATATTTTAAGTTCACGAAGAATATAATCCGAGTATCTTGTTTCTTGAACGTGACTCACAACTATATTTCCAAATACTTTATTACTCTCATCCTTATCGGGCCAATATTTTGCACATTTTGTTTTACTATATTCTTCTAAATTTGTGAGCATCAGGATTAATTCTAAATGTTGTTCCCAGATTAAGCGCCAAAAATCTTCTACTGTCGTATCCATTGGACCTTGAGCACAAATAAATTTTTTACGTTCCTTATAGCCTAATACGTAGTTTGCATTGATATAATCTGAACCAATGACACCATCAACTTGCGATAATTTAACTCTAGTTTGATCATAAGCTTTAATATCAGGATAGCGATTTTTATATACATTCTCTCGTGCATCAGACGCCCGTGTTGTGCGATCAGTGAATCGATCCGGCAGTAACTCGAATTCCTGTTGGAAGCCGTAGTCCGAATCCCGATGTCGTTCTATGTAGGCAGCAGCAAGTTCCGATTGAAGGATAGGACACATGTCTGGTGGATTGAGTGACACCAACCGTTGCCTCCCTCGAAAGCTCCTGCACAAATGTCTATTCCCAATTATCAACCAGAGGGTGTTTCCTCAAATTATATTAAAAATGAAATTACCTGTAACAGAAAGATACACACATTAAAATGTAAATAACACGAGACAAATGATAGTTGCTAGAACTACCTATGTAAGATGAAGAGGAACACCAGCAGGAGAAGTGCTACTCCACAGAATCCACACAGTAATTGAACCACTAATTCCATTGTGCCATTTGGATTGGGAAAATCAACATACTCTGGTCCAGGGCACATCATGGTTAAGTAACTACTGTAGGCAGGTATTGTATCGTCTCCATTCGGATCATGAACTTAGAAAAACAAAACACTTTGAAATGCCTAATTGAAACCAAAATTAACTCGAAGATACGCACTCACGATTTCAACGAAAGCAGTGTAATTGCTTCCAACATCTAAACTTCCATCATGAGGAGGTAATGGTTCGATTAATTCACGTTCATCTCTTTTATACCGCTCTCCATCATCAGTGGAACGTTGTTTTCTAGGTGAGGAATATGGACGCAAACCAATACACTCATCACATAGGGAATTTGATACATTATAAACTTGATCATCACCCAAAAATACCTCAGGATGAAATGAAGAGCTGTATAGAAATGTTGGTCATTAATACAAAAATGTCACGATAGAAGCAGTAAGTTACCTAGTAAACATTTCAGCAACATATACTCCTCCTTTTGGTGTTCTATGGGCTTCTTGATAAGAAACCACAGGCAAATTTTCCGGAGAAGGTAACTCAGCTATTTTTTGTTGCGCTTCCATCCGTACCATATAAATACGATAACAACATATAGGACCATTGCGTTCTGATATTCTATGCATAAGCAATTTAAACATCCATTTTCCTTCCTCGGTTACCTTACGCCACGAAAACCTTGATAATCTGTGCTTGTCAGGAACGGTAGGTGGCATACGGCAATATAATTCGACATGTTCACCATTTCGTTTTGTACGAGTAACACCAGAAACACGAACTGTATAGTTAGTATTTGCAGGTACATTATAGAAACGAGTGTATAATGTATTTTCGCTAACACTATTTATTTTAGGGCCCCACGTTGTATATTCCATCATGCCTTGATCATTTAAGAATGAAGCATTACCTTCTAAAATTGCCTAAAAGTGAGAAATAGAAACTAACAATATAAAAAGGCATCAGAGCTAAATTCTTCATTACAACTATTTTTTCTTTTATAAACTCGCAGCATATGTAAAACTAAGAAAATACTTACATTATAAGACACAATAGTTCCATGAGGCCGAGAAGGAGGTTTCCACGTAACAAATACAAAACTGGTGTGACTAATATTGTCAAATTTACATTCAATAGTTACATTTTCGGGAGGTCCAGAAATACCATCCCTTGTAGTACCATTAACTTTACCTGACCAAGGACCACACTGATGGCTGTATTCATTACATGCAGCCACTTGAAAATTATAAGTAGTGGCAGCACTTAATTCCGAAAACATGTATAAATTTTCACTCGAAGCTAAACGAACCGTTTCCAATGGTTCATTTAAATCTGTATCTTGAGAAAGTAATTGATAGTAATGAACATAATCCTTAAGATTATCAGGTGGGATTGTCCAAGCAATAGTGATAGAATTGACTGTATTTCCTGTAACTTTAACTTCGGGAATAAATATGGGTTCTTCAGAAAGAGTGCGTACTGCATCACTGATGGAATATTGACTTTCGCCTTCCGAGTTGTAAGCCATTAAACGTAGAATATATTCAGTATCATTCTTAAACACGTCTTTAAGAACATAAGATCTATTACTTCCTCCTATATCATGCTGATAATAAATCCAGTTATTATCGCTACCAAATTTGTACTGTATCCTGTAATGAAGACTATTAGGCTCGTTGCCATCATTTACTGTCCAATTAAGAAAAATCTTAGATGTTCCTATTGCCTTGACAAAATCTATAGTTACTTGAGGTTTATCTAATACAAGAATTGCTGTAGATTGGTTAGTAATAAGATTAGTGGTTCTCGCTAAACAGGTATATGTCCCATTATCTTTTTTATTGACTTTACTAATTTCTATAGTAGTATTTCTTACAGTTTCATTTACAATATGAATATCATATTTAATATCAGTTATATTCTCACCATCTTTTAACCAGCTGATCCCTTGAATAGGGTAACCTTCAATTATACAAAATAATTTCACAGTCTCATGTATTTTTGCACGTACTGGTGGTGGTACTGTTATTACTCTAGGTACTAACGATACATTTAATACAATATAAGAAAGATCTATTTGTTTTCTGTCATCAAAAAATACATGGCATCTATATTCTCCAACATGATGTAAATCCACACTTATAATATGTAAAATCGAAACTTCAAATTTCTTGCCTGTCGCTTCGTTTATATTTTCACTTTTTCGTTCGAGAATAAACCTGTATGTAAAAAGTTAAAAATTCTAATTACCAAATTACTTCTATTCTTATATAAACATCTAAATTATTTAACAGACAAATAACCTATTTTCACAGTACACGTTACAAAATTATTTCTGGTTAATAATCAATAACAAGATGTCATATAAAATTCATTTGTTTACTGCAAGAGTAACAAGAAAGCATAAGAGATTTACTTGTTTATGCTTTAGCGGTTGTGTTTGAGAGCGAAGAGCAAATAATAGATAATTTAAAATTTAATTTACATTAAACAATTGTAAGAAAAGAGAAATTTTGATGTTATAAAATTCAACGAACTACTAAATAATTGATACTAGAAATGGGCGATGTTTAGAATGCCAATGTAAATTTTGGGTAGTAGGAAATCTTAACATTCTAAACAATCAAAGGGAATAATGTACAATCAGCATTCAAATTATTTATGTTTATTGAATAAGTGACACAATTATCTAATACCGTAATGTAAGTCAAGCTACAGAGGTTAAATAAAAGGTACTTGTTGAAGTGTCTTTAAAAAATTCATAACTAATTTATCCCTTTTTTGATATTTAAAGTATCACATAATCATATAAGAAGATTATAAATTAGAACTTGACATTTATTCATATTTGTACTGCAATATTTTTGTATCTAATCACATGTATACATTTAGTTTAATTAAACAGATCATAACTAAAGAAAATCTATAAATTTCTATTACCCATTATCTTCGGTTATATTTTCATTACTGAACGTCCACCATATTTCATCAGACACTAACTCTGTTTCACACATTACAGTAACATTCTCTCCGAAAGGTAATTGGGAAGGTGTATATTTTAAAACTTTTGTTATAGTCTTAACCTCATCATTTGGAAGCGAATGATCTATTGAAGAAAACAAATATTATTAAAATTGATGTAAAAGAAACTAAAAATAAAAACACTATACTTTTATAACCTTAAATTTATTTATTTATTTATTTATTAACATCAGGTACCACAAAGTAACAGTAAAGAAAATAAATAATAAAAAAAAGACTACCTAAGAAAACATAACAAATGATATTCTGCAGTGCATACAATAATAAAGTTTTTTTGTAAAATTAACATTAACAGGGTTCAGAGTGGAAATTATTGAAAAAGATATGTAAATATGTACCACATCTTGCAGAAAATATGTACCAAATAGTAACAAAACCAATTATTTTTATTTAACAAAATATTACAAAACATCTAAGTTCTGAAAAAAAAGAAAACATTCATTTTGCACATAAAACTATAAAACAATTTTTTGAAAAATGAAACAAAGCAAACACAAAGAAAATTAAAAATCTTAGAAGCATTTAACTGTAGGAGTTCATATTTGTCATTTTCATTTTTGAAGCCTTTATAATTTTCTTTTATTTGCGATATGCATAGCGCATTGGTCCTTAAAAGTATACAATTGTTCATATGCTGAAATCAGACACTGTGACTGCCAGAATGATACCAACTGGCAAAGCATTTGGCATTTTAGCCAACATCAAATTATCAGTTAGCCAGAGTATGGTAACCATATACCAACTCTAAACACCATCAGCATCGCAATCGTTACGCAACCAATGTAAGAACGATATGCTAATACTAATATCACATTCCTAATTGGTTGACGCATTAATAAGTAGTGGCATAATTTACTTGCATGAAATAAGTAAATGAAAGAAAAAAGAAACTGCTGCCGCTGCAGTTGTCAGAAATATGTCTTATGTCCAGGAGCAGTGATCACGATTACGTGATGCCAATCACTTGATTGGTCGACCTTCACATGTCATGTGATTATTGTTCCTACACACATACATTGTGTGCAAATTGTACTTTTTTTTTGATTGGATGTTGAATTAAATCTAAGGTTAGAAAACTGCCCCCGCCACTACTTTTGACGGCACCGACAAAGCCAGTTGATGTGAGATAAAGTATCAACACGAAACAAAAGACGATCGCAATGAGCTCAATAACGATTTTCTCTCCGCTAGAACCACTGTTCTTCCACGTCAGATTTGACAAGTTTAAAAATCAATTTATAAGTTTGAGGTTATTAGAATTTAGATTTTAGAGAAAAGTAATTATTAGGGAGTTTGAGCAGATTGGCAAATCTTCAGCAGCGTGTAGCTTCTTCATCAGGGTAATCTGCTTAGTTAGAATTTTAGCAGCTGAACGTTCCTATATGTGCGCGCCGAGCTTGATTTGCCGCTCTTCTCGAATTTAGCTTCAACCTTTCTTAAAATATTTGAAAGTAAAATTATATGTACTAAAAATGACTTTTACATAAAATAGTAACCAACTCTGAACCCTGCATTAATATACATAAAGTTACAGATAAGCAAAATAGGTACACATTTTATTTAATTTATGAATCGAGTACATTAATGAATAAATATGAAGCGATAAAAAAATATATTTATACAGAACTTAAACCGAAACAACTATTTAGGCAACCCATTTTGCACATACATGCATTTTACAGGCAACTTTTCTAATTAAAGAATATGTAATTAAGTTTGAAAGCAAGATTGCCACGAATACAGAAAAAGTCGAAACAATTTAAACTGTACGATTTCTGATTCTGACTGGTATTTAGTTTGTGAAGATAGATATGATTCAGATAGGGCAGCTTCATCATACAATACTTTTAGGAAATTAATTTACGGCAACACGAACAATTTATGGGGTCTAGTAATAATTATATGTTATTATTACGCTGTTAACCTTAAATTTCGTTATTTGACTAGATTTGCATTATATTTGATATCAATTTATTTAAGAAAATTTCCAGATAACCAAGGAATAATTGAGCATGTAATGCGTGCTGCCTACCTAGTTGTTTCAACTTAATTTATTCATACTGTATATCATGTCAACTAAATGCTTTACATTAGCATATTAAATCATCCTAAAACCACAATAAAAAGTTGTGTGGTATGATAAGGTATCAGTGTCCAATTTCACCTAGTCATTTGAATGACTTGATTTAAACAGAGAACAAATTGAAAAGTTATTGAAACAAAAATTAAAACTTTACTTTTATTGAAAAGACACGTCTGGTGCTCTAAAATTTTTACTGCTGGCATGAATACCCTACTATTAGAACGAGTATATATCGATTTAGTAATGAAGCAATAAATTATAGGGTAGCACTGCCATTAAAAAAAACTTTTAAAACTTTTTGAAGCTTTCCACTTTTGTTTTAAATTTTTTAGTAATTCTGGATAATGTTTACGATGGAGAAAATGAATTATTGAAAATAGAATTTCAAGTTGACAAATAGTTAAGCTGGGAGTACTACAAAATCTTGTTTTTTGTTTCAGTGTTATATATTAATAAAAAAATCATTGATATCTCGCATTATTAATAAATAGAGAAGTTCAAGAGTAACAAACCAAACCTAGATCTCAACTTCATATTCTTAATTATTATTCCAAACAAATGCTAACAAAACAATTAACTCAGTGGTTCTCAAACTTTTTGCGTATACGCCTCCCTTTTCTGATCTGGATATACCAGGGTGATCTGAAAAGTTTCTGACCTAACAAAGATACAAGACATTTTTTCTGAAATTTTTTTTTTATTTTTCAACATAGTCTCCTTGTAACTCTACACACTTCTCCCAGCGATGCTCCCATCTCTGTAACCCGTCCAAATAGTACTCGGCATTTTTCTCTGCAAAATAATTGTTGACGAAGGTGATTGCCTCTTCATTTGACGAAAATCTTTGTCCTCCGAGCGCAATTTTTAGATGAGGGAACAAAAAGAAGTCGCTTGGGGCTAGATCTGGTGAGTAAGGCGGATGGTCAAGCAGTTCAAACCGTAATTCGTGGATTTTCGCCACGGCAACCGCTGAGGTGCGAGACGGTGCGTTGTCTTGGTGAAACAGTATTTTCTTTTTCTGCAAATGTGGCCGTTTTTTCGCAAGTTCTGCCTTCAGCTTGTCAAGTAATGATGCATAGTATGCTCCTGTAATGGTTTTTCCTTTTTGAAGATAATCGATTAAAATAACTCCATGACTATCCCAAAAAACAGTCGCCATCACTTTCCCAGCCGAAAAAACAGTTTTTGCTTTTTTTGGAGCCGGTTCCCCCTTTGCAGTCCACTGTTTGGACTGTATCTTTGTTTCGGGCGTGTAATGGTGTATCAAAGTTTAATCTACAGTAATTAATCGGCGCCGAAACTCGGATTTATTTTGCCTAAACTGCGCCAAAAGAGCGTTGGAAATATTCATTCGAACACGTTTTTGGTCTAACGTGAGCAAACGCGGCACCCAACGCGCGGACAGCTTTCTCATGCCTAAATATTGATTTAATATGTGCCAAACACGTTCTTTTGACATGTTCATAACCTCTGCTATCTCTCTCACTTTAATTCGGCGGTCGTCTAGCACCATTGGGTGAACTTTGGCGATGTTTTCGTCGGTAGTTGCAGTTTTTGGACGTCCCGAACGTTCATCGTCTCCCAAGCTCTTACGGCCACGTTTAAATTCAGCAGCCCAAAATTTCACTGTGGTAAATGATGGTGCAGAGTCCCCATACACAGAATCCAACTCATCTTTTATTTGCGAAGGCGTATTGCCTTTCAAAAACAAATATTTAATGACAGCTCGATACTCGATTTTGTCTATTTTCACAAAAAAACTCACATCAACTCACTCAAACGACTGTTACATAAAAACTGCGCGTCCAAAATGGCTGAAACTTTGGTGAGTAACTGTCAACAGATGAACAACGAAATTCAGTAGCTTTTATTTACGAGTGCTGCCATCTTCACGTTGTGGTCGGAAACTTTTCAGACCACCCTCGTATGTACGGCTTCCTTAATTAATTATCAGTTGGACAGTGTTACAACTAATACCATATTTATGTCAATTTTAACACGCCTACTTAAGAAAGAATGTTTTCCAAATATCTTTGTTACAAAACCTGCTAAATTACTAAATCGTTGAAAAAATTGCACATCTTGACAAAACCGCAACACTATTTACTTGTTCTGTCGATTATGTTGGGAAAACTAGTAAACCAACAGATGGCGGTAAATTTCGTAAATACTGGGAAAAAAAGTAATGAGTTGCATTACCAGAGCTGCCAAGAGACCTCCAGATCTGACGAGCTTACAACTTTCTGTTTTTAACGACTACCAAATTATCTTTCTGTGGGAAAGATTGAGGGGAAATGGAGGCTGATTAGCGCAATTTACCAGAAATGGCCCAAGAAGGCCGCAATACAGAAAAGAAATAAACCACATGAAGAGATTAGCATGAGAATCAGTTCTACAAGGTAAAGGAAGAGTTATATGGGTGTTTTGAAAATGAGTGCATTCCTTCACAGAAATTAAGCCTACTTACCAAATAATTTTCTTGCCTAAAATACATCATTTCTGAGATATAGGGTGTTAAATGTTTCATTTAAAACAAGACATTCTAAATTAAATTTGACCCTCTATATCTCGAAAATGGTGCACTTTAAAGGAAAAAGGTTGCAAGACTTAATTTTCATGAAGGAATGCAATGCAAATAATTGCATTGTGTTTTTAAGATGACGTATGATTTTACTATAGGCTGTCAAATTTGAGAGATTTTGAATAATTCAATTTTACTCGGAAATGATGCATTTTATGGGAAAATGCAAAAGGGACTTCTTTTGCTAAATCAATTGTTGATTCCAAAAATTATTCCCTTAGAGAATAAGTAACCATGAAACAAGCAAAACTAAGTTGTCTTTCACGTCCATCAGTTTAACATTCTTTCTACTCTTCAGTATAAAGAGGTTATCTTTGCAGTGTTCTTTGACATTGAGAAAGCATTTGATAAAGCCTGAACAGTTACAACCTGCCAAGCCCTACAGGCTAAGAGAGTAATCCCTACTCTGGTCAGTTGGGAAAAGAGAACCATCAAGACTACCTATCACCCCACCTATGATATCTAATTCTTATAATGGATGGTTTTTTGAAAAGCCTAACAACTGACGGCTTCCATTCACAAGCATATGCAGACAGTAGACTAGTCAGTTCCTGAATGTCATCTGTGACCATACAACATCTAAACTGATTCAAAACTGCAACATGAGTAGTTATCTTTAAATACTACTCAACTTTTTACAATAAATCTTCACTGTGGTGGTGCTACTCTTTTCAACAAGTTACTACCAAGCCCAAGAAATATTGTAAGCATGCAACTATCTTGTTTCTAAACTTAAAACATTTTAGGCTTGACAATGTTTTATTTTGTATATTGACTTTTCGCATGTTTGTAAAGCAAGGCACCGTGACTAAAGATTTTATTATTATTATTGGTCTGTCTGGACATAACCGGAGTGATGAAGATGACATCCAGAGTCAGACTAGATCCTATTAGGATTACTAGGACTCATTCCTTGGATAAAAGAGGCTATAGTGGCTTACCTCAAAATGTGTAAAGCAGGGTTATAATTTGACATAAACACAGGATACGCCAGACTAGTCCAATACAATTATTCATCTACAATTAGGTTGCATAAAAAGTACTCTCTTACAATTCCAACCAAGAAACAGTGATAGAATAGACAGGCGAACTTTCAACAGGCATATACCTAGAAGATCAATATGTACAAGACAGCCTTAGAAAGGCAGCACTACCGTCTTTTAGGCAGAGGTCTTTGCCATTTTATTGGCGATAAATATAGATGGTAAAAGATAGTACAATGATATTAAAAGCAATCTGCTTGGCCAGAACAAGAAATGCTCTTTTTCAGAAGTTAATCCTAAATGCACGGACTCGCAAAACACAAAAGGAGAATTGGAATTGATCGACTAAACTAGCTAATAAAAAAAAGTCAAAGAGCCCTTCTAATAAGTGTTCTGATGGGCCACAGCATTCTGAGAAGACATCTGTCATTAATACGTATAGAAAAAGTAAAAAAGAAACGTCTTTACACTATCTGAGAGAATGTGGACACGAAAGACTTTCTAGGCTGGTAACCTATCAAAAAAAAAGTTAAGAATTCTCACTTGGACTGATATATTTACTTTCATATGAGTCTGGTAGGTTTGGACAGAAAAAAGAAGTAGTAGGTGATCATGGAGAGGGTTAAGGGATTGGCAAAAAGTCTAAGGCTCAAACCAGTTCTTTCCAATTAGTATGCTATTACTCTTACCAAGTAAAATTTCATATCATTTAGAGCCACCATTGAGTAAAAGTATCAAATAAGATTTGTCTGAAGAATAACTTGCATATGCATGTTTTGACTTCCTGATCTGTCAAGCAAATTTTACCTAACAGATAGACTATCAAAGGAAAAGAAAATCTTAATTATTTTTTGACATCAATTTAACTTGTCTTTAATGTAAGATACCATGTAGCTGATAGTAGTGTTTATTTTTCCAGTTATTTTCTAACTAACATGACCTACTTTAAGACAAAACATTTCTGAAGCTTTCTTTATTTTTAAGTTAAACTAAAACATGTTTACTTCATTAAAATGGTGCCAAGTACTTATCAGAAACCACAGAAATAACCAACTTAAACCGATTAAAAACAAGAAATGTTACACATAACCTGAAAACCTTGAAATATTACTAAATAGAAAAATTAAAAAAATAAAAGAGCAAGAACTGTAATATAAAGCATGATATAAGAATTTTTCGATATAACATAAAAAATATTGAATCATCAACGCATCATTTCAGGAAGTAATAAATTAAAGAACATAAATAAACCTATTAGAAGAACTACACAACATGAACATCATACTAAATTGGAAAAGAAAGACAAGCTTATATAAATGCAAGTCGACCAATGAAGGATGTGGGCGTTACAGTTGAAGAATAATTTCACAATGAGCTATAATAACCATCATAAGAAAGAATTTGGAATGATTAAAATGTCAGAATAAAAGTTGTACAAAATCAAACAAATTAAAAGAACATAGCAATTGAACTAAAAACTGGAAGTATACCATCACTGAAAGAAATGAGAAAAAAATGGTCAAAACAAATGGTAAGATAAATATAAAATAAGAAATTCTGGAGAATACAGATTGCAAGCAAAAGAATGATGAACAATACAGACTAACATGTAGAGATTACACAAACATAACAAAAGAAAATTAAGAAAAGTCTTTTGTTATATCAAATAAAGCAGCAGAAAAAATTAAAGTGTGCAGAATAAAAAACAAAGGAACATCTACTGCAAATTCTAAGTACTTGATATTACCAATGCTAAATGATATTCAAGTGAAGTGAGTGATTTTCTGTTTTTTTTTTAAGGAGCAGGAAGGGGAAGAGAAATAAAAACCTCAGAGAATATGTCTTAAGATCCAGTTCATCTATTGTTTACAAAAACCCACATGCCTCTAGCTATAGTATAAGAGGCAGAGTGGTGTGTTAAAACCTAAACTGTAAAAATCCTTACCAATACAATAAAATCAAGAGGCCTTTTAGATGTATCAGCCACATTGTCAAAATTTCCTGTTTTCTCAATATTTTAAAAACAAAACGAGATATTGGAATGAGACTTTCTACATGTTTGTTACTCTAAAATGTCTACTACTTTATGTAGTCTTGCGTTTGATATTTCTTATCAGAGGCGGAGAAAGAGAATTGCTACGCCACTGAAAAACTAAAAAAAAATGTTTCTATTTTCGGAGTCAGCAATCGATTTGGAACAAAAAGTTACTCTTACGTTTTTTTCCAGTAAGATTGAATTTTTCAAAACCTCTCAAGGACAAAACCATACGTCATATCAAAAACAGCATACAATTATTTGCATCGCATTCGTTGACAGGAACTAGACATTTTTTGTTATATAACCTTTTCCCGTAAAACGCACCGTTTTCGATGTACAGGGTGTCAAAGTTTAACTGAAAATCGAAGTGCTTTGCAATAATGAATCTACAGCCAAACACAAAAGAATATATAAATATATGGAATGTAACTCCTTCAAAACTGTAGATATCCATTTCCATAAGATGTTATTCATCTTCATTCACTTGTACTTCATGCCAAAAATCTCTCTTCATGATTATTGGCTGATCTACCAGAATAGAGTCCAATTGACTAAGTCAGTCTGAGGGCTAAGTAAAGCTGAATACAAAATTCCAACGTTTTTCCAGATCAAAAGCTATGTTATTCCATGTTAATGTCATTATACAGAAGCTACAATATTCACAAACTCCAAAAATGCAGATCTAAAGAAGTGGGGGGGGGGGCAACCCTCTCCCAAGTTAAAATATTACAGAACTGTCTTAAGAAAAATACCAAAGAGAATAAGATCTACAAAGATTTTTATGTTTAAATAAAATAAAGGTAATTCCTTCTCATTCTACTGAAATGTAAAAGGAATTGCAAACGTTTTAAAAAACCGGTAGAAACGAAAGCCAGTTTTTATTTCTTGTTCATTTCTAATTTTTGGTATTTAGACTAACAGATCTTTTTTTACCAGTAAGCCAAGAAGATTTGTGTTACTGTGTATTGCATAACAAGCGTCCAAAATGTCGTAATTCACTTGGGCCATCTCCAAAAACTATATCTAGATCCTCTACTGATACTCAGGGGCCAAATCGATCCAGTCCAACTCTTCATCAACATATCAAAATCTATGACCTAACAGTTTTAGTTAACAAGTTTCATAATTCCATCTTTTACTTTAAATCCCGTTAAATTTTCTAATATTTTCTGATTTTGAAAGGGGACCAAATCTGTTTTGCATTTTAAAAAGTGAATCTTGGAGAGATTAAATTTTGATGACCTAAGTCCTTGTGAGCCTCCATATGTTTGTAGGCTTTCTAGTTTTTACAGCCTTTGAGTACTTGATGATCTCAAGGTTATAAATTCTTGTAAAAAAGCAGGAACATCAATTAAATTGGTCTCTGACGATTTTTCTCTAATCTAGCCTATTTCATATCTCTTACAATTTATCAGAACCTTATGCTGTATCAGATATAATGAAGAGCCTGCATACAGAATTCTAAGAAGTTCTTGTAAAGTGGGAATTCTTTCTAGAAATAATACCAACATATTAAAATCCTCATGTAATGTTAAGAACAAAACACATGATCTCATGCTCAGGTACAGCTTATTGCATAAATAATGTCGCAGTACATTCTCTTAATCAATGAATTGATCAAATACATGAAATCTGATTTAGCATTAATTACATAAAATTTGTTTCCTAAGAGCCCACAAGACGACTTTTGATAATTAATATGAAATTAGATTTGGGACATTATTTATGCAAAAAGCTGTACAAATATATATTTGAATAAATCTACCTGTGCCCAACACATAACAGAACATAATCATTCAATGACTTCAAACATAACATAATCAGATGAAAGCATCTGAAATTTACAAATGCAAATACAAAGTATCTACAAATGATCAGATTAAATTCGAGTTTTAAATTAATAAGTTTCAAATTATTCTATAACATACTAACCTACAAAAAACAAATGAATAAGTTATTATAACTTAATGATAATGTAAATGGTTGTAGGTGAACGTCTGCAGGTAAGTTTCTACGTATTTTAATTGAATGTAAAACTGTAAATTGCTAAAAAACTTGAACAGTTGGAGCAAATGTGCAAAATTTAAAACATCAATCTAAAAAGAAATGCAATAATGTCCTGCTACACCAGAGATTTGAAAATAGAATGATTACTTTGGAAATGAGAATTCCTGGTCAGTCACAAATAGTAAAAAAACAATGAAAAAAAATATATATACGAAAATGATATAAATGAGGAAGTAAAGTGAATTTACAAGTGTGGATAACAAATATTATGATGCAGTAATTAAAGTGATTAGGACACATGATTGGAGTGGAAGATGGAACAATAGTTAAAAAAATATTGGAAAAACAGCCATGGGAAGCAAAAAGAAATAGAAAAAGACCTGAAGAGTATGTAAATAAAAATGAATAACAACAATCGACTTTAATACTGTTTACATTTATATTAAGAGCAACAAATGAACATTAATAGTTTAAATAATCAAAAGCATTTTTGTTTAATGAAATATACTGTATACAAATAAAAAGCTGAATATCCTTTAATTCTATTCTTTATTATCATTTTACCGTATTAAGTCCACATTACAGCAGAAAATCACTTTATGAATATAAATTGGTTGTTTACAAAATAAATTACTGAAGCAGTACGCAAAATATTTAGCATTTATATTTATCTGTATATTGACCTCTATTACTAATCATCACAATTATCTAAACTATTATATAATAATAGCTTTCCTCATAAATTATATACTTGAATAAAAAAAAGGGCGATATCAAGTCTTCTTTTAATCAAGCTATTTAACTTCGTTATTTACTGGACTTCCATTATGTAATGACTTTTAAGTACAATAGCATTTCATCCTTTCACATCTTTCAAGAAATGTGAAACAAGTAACATACAAAATATTTCCTTTTATATTTATTTTCGTGTACATTGAACTATTTATTCATTTGCTGTTATTAACACTTAACCTATTTTCTTTATAATGCTTAAAATTGTAGCTTGAAGTGCTGAATCATACTCATTAAAATTAATGTTTTAATCTTCAAATTATTCCTATGACATAAAATCTGGACTTCTTTTATTTTTGAGTATATAACTACAGTACATTTTTTTATTATAGAATTCAGAGTAGGCCATGGTGTAACAGTGTAAATTGAACTTCTTAATAAACTTACCAAATCGAACTTTCAGGTTAAGTATCTGTTATTTAACTGTCAACTTTTAATAGAAAAATATTATGTAGTATGTCAAAATATTCTCAATTGTTTGTTTAAATCTTAATTACCACATACTTTTATGATTATTTGTAATTTACGAGAAAGTGTAATATTGAAATGATTACTGTTTAGTAATTGTAATTAATATGAGGTTATTAACCTGAATCTGTTTTATATTGCAAATATAAAGGAAAGCAAAGCCTGATCTGCATTGTATGATTTAGAAAAGAATCACAGTATGTTTCATAAAATTTTAATTTTGGAAGTTAATTGAAGATTAAGCATAAGCACAACAAAGATACATTTGTTACAAGATATCTTGGATATAATTTCTAATATGGACTATAAATTATAAATTAATAAAACACAATCAAGGTTTATTTATAAAAATTAACGTGTAAAACTATGAATTCTTGAAGTTTGAAAGAAAAACATTTTAAAATTGTCTCCCACAATGAGTAATTATAATGCAATCAACGTTGCATATGAATATGACTTAAAAGTTTCTCAGGATTATTTGTACACCAAATACCAATATCTGTGGTTTGGTTTTAAAATGTATGTGTACAATACTAAAAATCCCCATAATTTCGTTATTTTGTAAGCTTTGATTAAAAAAATGATTTTACGCAAGTAAAAACAAAAACCATATATCCTACAATAATCAACAGGAAAAAGATAACATTCCGCATTTAATCATATCTTACTTTCTTAGTATTCATTAATAAACATATTTTTATTCATTAACAATCTTTTTTATGCAAGTTTACAACAAAACTAATATTTTCAACTTTGTAACAAAAGCTTTTATAATTATTTTTGTTAGTAGTTGCCTTCTTTCATTTGTTATTGTATGTTGTTTTATATAATTTACCCATAATGTGATTTTAAAATGAAGGTTGATTTTAACATTTATTCTGAAGTGTCACTGACAGTTAATAAGTCAAAACAGAGATATATAATCTGGTGTAAATTAAACCATCTTCAAAATTGTGATTATCAAGGGAAACTGATAATTTCAAAATAAAAACAAAACATTTATTTACATTGACAAAAGCATAACAACAATACCTGATAACCACATAAATGATTCAAAATTAAAATAAACTCTCACAGGGAAACACGCTATGATGATTTAATTGAAAATTCTGGCACATCGTTTTTTTATATAATTTATGTATGCAGTGCAGAATTGAAAGAGAACAATAGTTGAAATGGAATGAAGAATAATAAATATATTGTTGAATAAAAATTATCATGATTTTTAAATAATGCGTCATTACTTAATATAATGCAGTAAATAAAACTTACTCATTGAATCACATTCGACGTACGCCGTGTAAATAATTATAAACAAGAATAAATTTAAGATATGATGGGCTTGGCATTGGATCATGGCGTCGATTCTGGTTATATTAAAACACAATAAACTAGCCTTAAAATGTACAAAAACTTATTAACATGAACTATTAGCGAACATGTTTTGCTTTTATTTATCATTTCACTCAACACCGACACATGAATGTAACAATCTTATTCATAACGTTGCAAATTAAAAACACCGACAGTTTGTTTTCACGGCTTCCGTATTATTTGACGTTTGTGAACAATGCACCTGCCGTAAGGAAGCAGTGACTACGAAATTACAGATTACTTTTAGCACGACATGAGGGCGCGAGTGGCAAGAGAAAGAGGTTACTGTAGTAACCGCAACCCACGGTAATATCTGTGACCACAACCACAACAATCTTTCAAATGAGAACTGGAAATGAATATTATGTTTGATAATGTGATCTGATATGATTCATTCTTCTTTTCTATTTTCAGTATTTTTGCTTCTTTTGAATCGTATTGAGAAACTTTAGAACTATAACATGAATGATAAAAATCACCATTTAAAAGAATTTTGAATACCTACATCTTTCTGTAGAAAGGTTATCCACGTAGACGCATAATAAAAATTATATTCACCCTTACATTATTAAAATATTATGACTTTTTGTTAGCCTTTGAATTTCAACACTGTTTCGAGCCAATGACGTAGTGAAAAGTGAGAGAATAAGTGTTTACTTTTATTTATTTAAATCATCTGAAAGAATATTCTTTATATTCATACAATTTTCAGTTTCGCTAGGTTGTTTACCTACTCATGCACGCTGCTAATTTTTCTTAGTATTTAAGTACAAATTAACGGAAACATTTGTAAACTATATACGGGAATCACTATATTGTTTGTCATAATAATTTACAATAAGTATCCAACCGGTGTAATAATTAAATTATCAATGACTATACTACCGCTTTTAGCAAGTGAAAACATTTATTTACTAAAATTGGAAAGTAAATTACAGGCTAAAAACGAATGAATTAAAAGAATACACCCTATAAATAGCTTCTGACTAACAGCATTTCTTCTTCGCCGTCATCCGATGATAAATTGGCTTCAGAAGCTAAATTTAATGAAAAGTCCGAGTCATGAAGACTAATTTCATCTAGATCTGAACTATCTGAGGAATGGTCATCTGATGCAGCAACGCTTTTTCCTGGGACTACTCCAATTCTTATTCTTTTTTTGTGATTAGGTGCTTGTGTGTCCTCATATCTCATTTGTTTCAGAAGATTGACAAAACTGTCATCCATCATAGATGACCTAACTGCTTCTTGCTCATCAACACTATTCTGATCTCCAGGCAAACGCTGTAGCACTTGTGTTTTATTAAGTGGGACAACGCTACACTTTCTAAACCCTGCTTTCACATTACTGGGTCCATTTTCAGCAACATTTGCACCAGTGTTTTGAGGAGCCGAGAAAATTTATCTTTGGGCTAAGCAACCTCGTGCCTCCCAGGTTCATTCTTCCACTATTCGAGAAATTTACGCCACGAAACCTTTAGCGGATGGAAAAACGCAACATCTAACGGTTGCGTAAGATATGTAGAGTTTGGAGGCAAGAAAATCATATAAATATTGTGTTCATTGCATAATCGCATGACCTCTGTTGTCGGGCGAGAATTATGAGATTATCTCCAATTAATGTTTTCTTACCTGACAGCTTTTTCAAAAACGGAATAGCAATTGTTTTCACCCAGTCTTCGAAACAAAACGTGTCGAACCATCCAGATTTCGTCCGATTGTACTTTGCATTTCTAGGCCCACCTTAAGTCCACATGTTTGGCCTTGTAGACAACATAGGGAGGCAGTATAGTCCCATCGTCGGCAGCAGCAAACATAACTGAAATGGATGATTTTGTGCTGTTCATCAACCTTTCTGGATATTTACATCCTCGTCTGGCTATAATGTTTTTTGCCAGGATCACCAGAAAAGTTTGTCTTGTTATAGTTCAACATATTCTGAGGTAGCACGCCCTCAAGCTCTTTTTCTAGCTCGTTAAAATAGTCACTAATGGTGTTATGAGGTGAGGCAGCAGCGCGATTCCTTTTTACATTTTGGCACATCCTGTTGTTCAAATTCATTCCAAACCACAAAGACTTTTCAACAAAATCTAACCACCTGTGTGTGTGTAACTAACCTATCAAGTAACATTAATGTTTGATATTCAAAGCATTCAATAAAAAAAAGCAACTACAGTTCAAATTGCATATTTAGAATATAATTTACGAGTATACCAACTGCCTTAAAATCCCTACTATTGGCTGAAACCAAGTCAAGTAGGTGATGTAATACGTTGACCTACCTTCCTTCCTCTTTCAACAACATTTTGATTTTAACTACTTTGCGAACTCAAACTAATACAGACAACATAGTAAGCATTCCCTTGAATCACTAAAACTAACACCCCTTCGACTAGCCATTCTTGGGTGGTGAGAAACCTGCACACCTACAAGCAGATTTCCGAAGATTCTAGCATTTTTATTAGAGCAGTGGTTAAGACACATGGCGAAATAAGAAAATCTGCTATCGTCTCTTTAAGGCCGTACAAACTTACTTTAGCGTTCCTGCTATTCTATAGTTCCTTTAGAGGACTAGAGGTTGTAAACGACAGTAATCAAGTGTAATTCTCCGTATACATAAGGGACTAAATAAAAGGCGTTGATTGTTTTATTTATTCTTATTTCGTTTATTATTAATGAATTCTTAACGTTGATACTTTCAAGAATTGATTAAATAAAATTAATAGAATTCATTGAGTTTAAGTTTTATTTATAATCATAACTTTATTTTATTAGGTTATTATTAATATAATATTTACTCAGGGCCATGCGGTAGATTTTTTCAGTATGATGCAAGTCTTTGAAATGCCGTCCCTTCAATGTTTTTCTTTAAAATAACCTTTGATTATGATTTAAAACAAACTGTACAAAAGCCAACGCCTGCCGCGCATAAGCCTACGCCTGCAGCGCTCAAGCCGATCACTGCAACGGTCAACCCAAACGCCTGCAGCGCTCAAGCGAACGCATGTAGCACCCAAGCCCACACCTGCAGCGCTCAAGCCTACGCATGCAGCGCTCAAGCCTACGCTTGCAACGGTCAACCCACACGCCTGTAGCGTAACGGATACGAAAGCGCTTAGGTAGAGGCGTGAGATAAATCATAAATCGTATACATTAATATCGAAATATCATAGATCAATATAGAAAAGCGTTGCGTAAAGATTTTTAATTATTGAAGGGTTCAAATTGTATTTTGATTTTGTTGCTTATGCCGCCCTTTACGGTGCCGCCTGATGCGGCCGCCTCTTTGTATCATAGCACCGTACGGCCCTGTAATTTACTTCTTACTGTTACTTCTTTCACCTTTCATCTTAAACTAACTTATCTTAAAAACTAGCCTTCTCCCCCTACGTAGAAGTAAAACTTCTGTTAAAGAGGCAAGGAGCGGCGCGAAAATTTGAATTGGCTGACAAACCGTAACAGACGTTAAGAGATATAGTGTTCAAATTCGTTAATCGATATTTGCAATAGGATTTTTTAGACAGTTATTTATTGTATTAAATGTATTACCAATTACAGTGTGAATATCTTTTTCTCCTGACCGGGAATGAAACACCGTTTTCCATATATGATAAACAACATTATTTCCAAAATGCATTTTATTGCCTAGGGAATAAAGTAGATTTTCATTTGTTATACAAACAAAACTATTTCTGCCTGACAGAAAAATTCAAAAATTTTGTCATCATGCAGTATGAATAATAATACGAAAATGCCAAGTAAAAAATGTGTTGAAAATTGTATATTTTGTGTTACGTATTTTAAAATTAGATGGCATTTAAATTGTTTAATGATTTTTAACTGTCAATTATTCTTTTTAAGGTCACGACAAGTATAAACGCAGCAAACATGAAATCACTTTTAGGTTATGTTTTATTAGGAATTAACTTTGTTATAAATAAATAACTCAAATAGAATTTTAATGCTATGCAAATAACCAAAACAGGAATAAAACAATTTGGATGTGGCAAATGTGATAATTTCTAATTTTCATTTACTTTTAAATGATGAAATGAAAATTATTTGTTGTGCTTAACTGGGTAAGTATCATTAGAATAACTTTAGTGTTTTTAATCTGTGTTTACTGGTTAAGATACGCTTTTAGGTATTGTGATAAACCATCAACATTGAGCAAGTACTATATATAAAATTTCAAAGCTAACAAGTAAACAATAAGAACCTGAACCTGAACATGAACTACAATATTTTTACAATGTTGTTGACATACATATGCAGATTGCTTGTGTAAGAAAGAAATGGAAGAAAATTTTCTTTTTTATAAAGGGATGATTTATTGAAAAACTAATTTATTGTGTTTTATGTTAAGTCTGATATTTACTAAATACAATCTACTATTGCTGTAATAGTATTTTCAACTGTATATTTTAAAATAAATTAAATTTTGACTACCAGCATCTTATGGTTTCGCAAAAGTTAATTTTTGAAAGAATAACTTAAGGTAAGACAGTCTGTTTTAAATATTGTTTTGTATCTTTAAGATTTAATAATAATAAAATTGTTAAAACACCTCATTTTTATAATATTTTTATTGTATAATTATGTGTTAAACATTCAGAATCTGATGTGAGTAAACACTTCTCACATTTAATTGTCATCTAGAGCATTACTTCTAGACAAAGATGTATATTATGTTGTTGTGTACTGAAATTACATAAATATTCAGGTTAACAATGAAAATAGTAGCTATTGCTAATATTATGATTATGAATAACTTACTGTTATTTATTTATTATTATTGTGACTGGTTTATTACTACTCTCTTTTCACATGACAATGAGCCAATTTAATACTGGAATTTTTTGAATCAAATGTTTCTACTGATTATTAAATTTAATAATGTGAAATCATAAATTAAAATAAATAATTTACATTGGCAGATGGAGAAAAATATTGTTTGCACCAAGGGACTAAAGTTCGTTAATCCTTCGATTATTTACAATCTTGCGAATAACATCTCACTTTACTCCCTCGGTGTATAAATAACTATCAATTTATTGTATAGAAAATTTTGAAAAAATTACCGAAACAGCAAAAGTGTAAACGATTTAAGTACAATTGTAAAAAGCTAAAACCAAGGCAAATCAAGACGTAAATATAACTAAGATTTCAAATATACACTATATACTAACAGAAAGACTTTTAAAAGTACCTATAACAAATTATTCAAAATAATCTTTCTTTCAAAATTAAATTCGTATAGTTAATTTCTAGAGTTGAAGAAAATAAACGGGAAACTTGCAAACTATTAGTAAACATTCTGACATTTAACTATCGACCATAAGAGGACGCCCCATGCAATTTACATACAAAAATATATTTTGGGTTACTAAATATGAAAGTTTCGGTAATTAATTATCATCGTATATTCTATTATGAAAAATAAACAACTTTTTAATATGACTACCAAGCAAAACTTTTCAAAAGGTGGGCGAATTAAACTCGTTCGTATGTCAAAACAAATTTTGCAAACAATGATCAAGAAATATAAATGCTGTAGAATTTTAAGGGCATATTATTTGCCTCCCTTTATGTGATAATTTCGATCATAAGCTAGTTGTAGCTTTAGTTATTATTTAAAAAAAAATACATTAATTCGTAGACGTGTGTTCAACGAAAGGATAACTTCCTGAAACTTGTTACACTGAATTTAATAGTTTAAGTGAGTTAATTTTTTTTCCTGCTCGTCAGTTTAACTGATTATTTTGGCTGACCCAGTGAAATGAATAATGAATGTGAGAATACTTGTTCAGTAAAAATAAAACAGACCCGTCATTTTTTTGCTTTCAATTGAAATGGATGGTTGCTCTACTTTTTGTTCATTCTTACTGTAGATCTATTGAAACCGAATGAAAACTGAAATATGAGTACACAATTGCATTCAAAACGGTGTTCTGCTTTTCCATTTTGTATTATCTGTTGTAATTGTTTATACCACTATTTGCAAGCTTTTCACTTTTTAATATATGTTGCAATTCACAACTTAACTGCAAGCATATAGCACTAATATCCGTTTTAATTACAGCTGATTTCGATAATTTTCACAAAACGTATAATTTTCTTCATGAATAAATGTCTATTTAATCTTCAATTATATTTTTAATAAATGGATCAGAACGATCAGTTAACATAACAAGTGAGGACGCACCTTTAACATGACAAATTGGGAATGTATTTAATGTAAGTCATGTTGAAGTTAATTAGATATATTGGCGAACACTTTACCGTTTCGTTTCCTTCATTTTCATAAAATAGGTTCTTAGAAACAAGGAGATCTGAAAGTCATGCTAACTTCCAATAATCACGTCATTTGCCAAACCCTTTTTGATATTGTCAGAAAAGACTTTTTCTATTAATTATTTAGTTACCTTACAGTAATGTCAACATTATACTTTTTGCACCAGCTACAAATCACCAAAAAAGGGTTATTATATTTTATTTACAAATATTTTCTAAAATTTAATGTTTCAGAGTGGTCATCATAATAAAGACGGTGTCAGACTTGCAATTTTTAATCGTGCAAATTCTAACAAACACACACTCTTAGTATTAATAGATTGAGGATTATGCGATTTTGCTTAGGGTATAAGCATGTAGTAATTCTGTTTTTCATTAAATTAGCTATTTAGTCCACACATTAAAAACTACAAGTCTGGCACCGGTTTAAAACGGCAAGTTGTCTTATTTGAAATCCGCATCTAAAAAGTTAAAAATCTTTGCTAACAATATTATTTTCTAGTAACAAGTATTATTGAAAAATTAAATTCTTAATATGACCTTTAGAAAACACAAAAATACTTTTTTACATAATTCTTTATACATTCAAGCGTATTCCATGTTGAACTTGCTAGATTTGTTTTTAATTTGTAGACTTTCCCATTTGTTGGACAAAATCCAAAATTAACCGTTTGTACAGTCATAAAAGTATTACAAGTGTGTAAGATGTTCATTAAGACTCATCAGACATCTACTAAATACTATGCCTGTCTTGCCGTCTTACATGCCAATAAAATGAATTGTAGACAAGACTGACATTAGGAGTTGATTTATGATCGTATGAAGTTTTAAAATAAAATAATGCAGGGCATGTGTGCAGGTTGCATTTATAACTAGGGTGTTTAAATAAAATATACTAACCTAGAAAATATTAAATAAATATTTAATTTTAGTGAGTGGGCTGCAATGATAATAATTAAAACTTTGCAAAAAACAACTATTTTAGCATTTTCCGTGGCATAGAAATGTCATCAATTTCTTGTCTATCTAGATCTTATTTTCTTATGCCAATGCATGACGTATGACTATCAAGATGTTTGCCATAGTTATAACAAACGATTGAAGAAACAACAGAAAGCATCTACTTGGACAAAATCCAAGTCCAAATCGGACATTTCATTTTATCAGAAATGACATGGACTTTTTAATCTGAAACGAAACATCCTGTATTTTCAAATATATTCTTCTTCCTTATTTAGCACTGATTAAAAACCTTTGTTGCGTACGAATTCAAAGATGTTAAGCTTATAAACATTAAAAATGGGCTGCCAAAAAAGTACTCATGTCCGACGTTTTGACTTAACGTATTATGAAATAACAGAAATTAAAATATAATGGAGAACTACTCGTTTTTCTACTATGCCTGCGTCACTAGCAACATTCTTATTACTGGGCAGAAACATAGGTTTAACTGAAGATTTTTGGTTTTCTATACAAGCACAAGTAAAAAAATTAATTACACAATTTTTCAAATCAATAAGAAGTAAGTAATTTAATTAATTAAAAGCGAGGCTTTTAGACAGTCTATTTCAAAGAATGGAATTTGCATCTTTCTTTGCAGTAAGAAAGAGTCTTTCTGGAAACATAAAATTCTTCATGTACAACTTACTACAAGAAAGAAGTTGAGGAGTACCATTTAGATGACTAATTCTAAAATATTTTCTCGGTGATAAGTTCATTATGCTTTGTGTTCACAGTTCAAAACTCGCACTATAATACTGTAAATTGCCGACAAATACCCAAGATCTTGGTCAAAATGTTAGTATTAATGATCCAAATATAATATTAAATTTTAATTTTATTTCTTCTAGTGTAGAAAGAGAAAATCTTTGATGCTGAACACATAAATCAATTAAAATTGAATTTTCAAGAACCACATCAGCTACTAATATGAAATTTCTTGTTTGGCTTTTTTTATAGAAGATCTACCGTTCCCATATCTTTCATTATTTCAGTGCCTGACCACCACAGTCCTTGAAGGAAACTGTTTTCTCCAGGATCACCTAAGGCATATAATTACAGCAGTTAAAAGCTCAAGAATCCTAATGGTCAATGCAACTTTAAGTATCTCTTCTACATTCTAAATCTTGTTGATATTCTCCACAATTCAGCTTTCTGCATTTGTTTAGACTGAAACCCAAAACACTGAAAATAGGGTCACGGCACCGTATTAGAGAGACAAAGATCAGTTCAAAGATTAAGTTTTTTTGCCCTGCATTGTATCTTATTCAATCTAGTTCTACCTCAGAAAACATTGAGTTCTGAAAGCAATCCTGAAGTTAAGAATGACAGTTGTCAGGAAAATATTATCAAGACAAAAACAAACTAACTAGTACTTACGTGGGGATAAATTAGGCCGCCAAAAGATCAAAATTACATAATCGTCTTTCGAGACGAACCATTGACTGATTGAGTGGGTTCCTATATAAAATATCAGCGAGTTCTTTTGTGTTTGAGATTTAACTGACCTAGAAATTCTACGCAGAACAATCTCATGCTACCAGAAGATGGTCAAAGTGCATGACCGGAATTTAAAAGACACGGACAAGGAACTTTGTCTGTACTATGGTCATTAGTATTAATTTTTTGTTCCTTATTCTATTACTCAGAGATTAAATTTCTAGTCGCCATTCGATTATGACAAAAAAAATATTGCCAGATGGGCAAGGTAATACTAAATGTGACAATAGTACTCGTTAGATGTCTAAAAATATTTTCCACCCACCCATGTTTGTAACTCATGTTGTGAGAAATTGTAGATTTCCTGCATCAAAGACCGCACATAAAATTTCGGCGTAATAGCTGATGTTGTCTTTTGAAATATTTAAAAAAAAATTCAGAGAGACTTTAACATCCTATTGATTAATATTCAGAAGTATCGATTACTCCTCATGAAACTGTACTCCTGTACTACTGAATTAGACTTTTCAACCGCTATTGAGCCCTTTTTTGACCCAGAATGTTGTTTGTTTATGTCTGCTCTGCTCTTATACTATTTTGAAAAAGACTTTTCGTGATCAACAGAAATATTTTTTCAGCAGATTCTCCAGTCAAAAATAAACTTGGACTGTTGAGATAAGAAAACAAGAAAGTACTAATCTAAAACGCACCATTTTATAGATACATGAATGTCAAAAGTTAAATATACGTTACTTATATGGAAACGTAAACAAAGTCTTAGAGAAATCAGAACTTCATAGTAATAACCATACAGAGAATTCCAATTTTCAAGAGGTTAGAAATAGCAAAATACTAGAAATTAATTTCGGACATGCCAAGATTTCGCAAAATTCTGTTTTACTCAAAAATGACGCATTATATTAAAAACATACATAAGAAACTTATTGTCTGTTCGAAAATAGCAGAATTATTCAGTTTTGTATTTTTCGCAAATGTCTATTTGTTCCACTTCCCAATCAATGGAGAGATTGTGTAAAATATAGTAAATGTGGTAAATTTTAATTCAATATCGCACGTCGTATCAAATTATGAATGAAACTTTGACACCTTGAAGTTGAAGTTTACAAACGAAACGGCCTTACTCAATTTATGCGATAAATTAGGAATCATTTCTTTAATGCAAGAGCTATAAAGAATAGTTTATTTACTTAGCGTGGCATACCGTATATACAACACTGCCTATTTGTTGTGAAACTTGATTTTGGACATCATAATAGCTATTATTAACACATGAGAAATATAACTGATTGAAGTTTAAACTAGACAAAGCTGGTTCTAACAAATTTGCTTGGTAGTGTCTAGTTTTAGTTAGTAAAAGCGAGCTTTAACGGAATTCAGGTTTAAAGGGTGACACATACATACATACATTATAATTACGATTCCTATCATGTTCCTTTAAAAATTAATATTAATATCTTATTTCCATTACTAAGAGAATTGGAATTCCAGGTATATCAAAACTGTATGTAGCATTTTATCTTTTTATATTCCAGAATAAATTTTCAATATTTACAAAAGTAGACGATTCGATTCGAAGACCTTTACGCACTTATTAGATATTTAAATATACGCGAGTTTCAGTATGGGAAAGTTCAGTCGAACCGGTCTTGTTAATCTTTTAACGTTATTATTGACAGGTTACACGGATTCTTGCCAGATCGTACTTTTAATGTTATGTTTGTTTTTGCTTTTAAATAAAAACATTGATTTAGTTTTTATTTTAGTTTTTTTAGCAGGATCTTTCAATTTATTCGCTCTATTTTTTACTGTATTTAATTGCAAAAAAATATTAAATTAAATTATGCAATGTTTTAAAAGCGTTTATAAATAATGACGATAATTTAATAATAAAACAATAATAAAAATATCTTTATATTAAGCACGTAGGAAATTATACTATAGCTTTGATCACCCCTTGGCTACGCCGCTGGCTTAAAATGAAGCATACCACTTACATAAGTATGAATAATACACTATTAAACTGTTATCCATAATATAAATTCGAGGTTACCTAAACAGAATTAACTTTCATTCACTTTTCTCGAAATCGGAAAACCGAATTTTCACAGATAATTGTCATGATAGTACGAGAAAGTACAGGTGAATAGTTTTCCCCCGTATTTCAGTTTCTATAGAAATTATTTAGTTATTCCTAGAAGACTGTTATATCATATAAGGGGATTTTTCTCGACTGCAGTTATATGTATTTGCACTCGTTCGGAAAGCTATGCAACTTTTCCTGAAATAGGATAGTTTTCTCTGGGCGATTATGGTAAGCGATTATAGATAATTACGAAAGGTGACGTAACTTTTATTCAAATCCTGTTTAGGTAATACAATATCGAAACAAATAGGTCATTTTCAAGTCACATTATAACTTCGAAGGTTACGATCGTAGATACGTTGAATTTGGATTAGTGCGTATGCATGTACTATTTGTTGATTAGGAATAACAATTTAATGGAAGAATGAGTAAGCTCGACGAATTCGAAGAACCAAAGTAGTCAATGGCCGGTGAGGTCGTGTCGCTTCTGCGGAATAGGGATAACATACGGTCTGAGTCAGACTATTGATATTGATGTAGTAGTAGTAAGTAGCAGCGCCCACCGCGTATTTCATAAAATTCCAGGCACAGGTATTTCATTCACTCGAAATAAACGGATTTATATTAATTAGTAATAAACAACTTTTTGCTGTCAAATTTTATTGTTTATCCAAATTATTAACAGTATTAAACATTAAAATAAACAAACATTAATTTAGCCTTCGAATTTTAAGCGGGGAAACCCATTTAAATAGATGTCAATAATTATGCATTGGAGGAAGGTAGTTCGACGCTTCGGAGAAACCCAAATATAATGATTTACCTATATATGATAATTATCACATAATACGAGATCACCGTCGATATAAAACTCGGCATGTGATATGTTAATAGAGCAAAAGTTTATTACAGAACCGCCATAAGTTTTGTAAATCCGGTTTTGATACCTATTTAAAAATGTATTAGTAAATAAAAACAAATCATGAAAACTGTTCTGTGGATTTGCCTATATTTTATTACTGATGATATTTTAATTCATCTCGATTGTGTAATAATAATAATAATAACATAAATAATGAGACATATTTTGAATAACACATATTTTATCTATCGCGAGAAAATGACGTCAACGTTACCTAAAGCTCACTTGTGGGTATCCTTTAAACTTTATTCGCTAATTGGACCATTAATAAAAATGATACAATAGGGGACGCTTTTTTATAAATGTATTTTAATTAATTTAATTTAATAAACAATAGATAAAACTTAAAGAGACAATTGCCTGCAGCATAGGACCTTTGTTCTTGCTTTTCCTAAAATTTATTTTCTTGAATATTTGTTTTGCTTTTTATTTATTTCAACTTAACATTAGAAAATTCATGCCATTTTGAGATGATTTGTTTGCTTCTAATCCTTGTCAATTGGTACTTTTGATACTACTCACTTTTTCTTTGCATATTATTTATTATATTAATAATAATAATAATTTACATGCCTTATAATAAGAAATATTCATTACTCAAGATATAGATAGTTTGATTGAAAATATTCGCCTATTTGTGGAAAAACAGTTACTAAACTATATACAGGCTAAATCTATTAGTGGGGCATCATAGACAAGAAATCCACAAATATGTATACCATTTTTAACCCTGCACTGCACAATTTTGTTTTCATGACAGAAAAAAATTTTTTTATATAGTTTTTGTCTACTAACACGAAAAAAATAATGAAAACAATTAATTTTAAATAATTTTGTTTTTATTTCAAAAATATGCATGTATAAATCTGTACGAGATTTTGACAAGAGTACGTATTTTTCTTTTCGATCCACGTTGATTTTTCTATATAGTATTAACCAAGAACCGTCTAATAAATCGACACCACCCATATATCTATTACATTCTTTTACAAGATTGGGACATGGGATTTCAATAGTCTTCTTCTATTTTTGATCAAAGCGTTTGACTTGTGAAAAAGGTAATTCTCCAGTGAAGGAAGATAGAAGTGTGACAATTTTATTGTCTTTTCATATAACAGATAAGATTTCTACTCCGTCAATATCAGCTACAAATTCTTGGAGAGTTCCACGTTTCTCTTTTGCCATTTCTTTATCACTAAGTTGTTTGCAGTTAGGCAGTCTTGACCTTCTTACTGTCCCAAGACACTGTATTCCACATTTGGCCAAGTGAACAGCTAACGATATTGACGTGTAACAATTGTCAAAATTTACCTTGTAATTCTGATTGTGAGGTACATTTCTACATGAACGTACGACTGTATTAGCACTTGATCCTAAATCAGGCTCTTCTGGTAGTTTATATTTGGTATGTGTATTTGTAAGAAAACCCACCTGTTCCACACAGCAGATAAAGTTTGTACCCTCACTTATACAATTTTATATAATGTCTGCCCTTTGTTGCACATAATTGTTCATCTATACAAAGATATTGCTGTAGTGGAACAGATTGGAATCTTTCGTCGAATATATCAATTACAATAGCAATTTGATCAGTTGAACTATTTTGGTGTTCCAACAGCATGGACGTCCCAAATATGCATCAAAATTAACTACGTCATGATTTCTAAAAAGTAAAATTAAAGTTTTGGATTTGATCTCTCAGCCTCCTGACCTGAACCCTGGGGAAGAATTATGGTGAATTCTAAAAATAAAGGTAGTTCGAGAACTCCAATTTCGCCAACTGCTTTGAAGGAAATTGTATCAAGAGAGTGGCAAAGTTTTGAATCAAAGGAATGGTCATTATTGTTTGATTGTTCAATGAAAAGATTAAATTTGATGTCTTTGAATAATAATTATGAATGAATGAAGAATTTTATTAATAATAGTAAAATAATAGTGTCCTTGGTTTTAATGCCACTCGGTAGACAAAGGAAATGTTATCCTTTGGTATTGGTTTGAATGGTCTCAAGGCAGTGTAAATGCGAACTATATTCGAACATACATACGTAATACGATTTCCATTAAGAAAATGCACCAACAATGGATACATACACTTTCATTCACTCCTACATAGTACTAACTTCCAAAAAATTCAGTAATTACTTTCTTAGTAGGCCGCTCAATAATACTAATGCATTTCTCCTTGCGACTCAAGCGAATTAAAGAAAAAAGAAAAAAATCACTTAGGCTAATATAATCATACCAAGGAATCAATTATTTATTCCTTTAATATTTTTGACAATCAAGATAAAAACATTTGCACACAAGAATTTTACTGTAACACCACTTCGTCTCTTGATACTTGGTACTTAAACTTTTTGTAAGAAACTCTTGAAAACTGCCTCTAAACACTACACTCTCGTTTCTGCTTAATTATTATTATTACAATTATGACCCAGAAAATTTGAGGTAATTGGACATTTCGTATATAAAACGCAGTCCATACAGATATACCTACCTGGTACATCGATACATAATGAACAACATTGTTCCCATAGAAGGAATAAACAAAACATAACTATTTCTGTCTAACACAAATAAACTAATGGGTAGGTACCCATTAAAAATAAGAAAACGTCAAGGGCAAGATCATATTGGAAATTGATATTTAAATTACTTAACAATTTTTAACTGGCAACTATCATCATTAACAATAAGAATCCAAACATGAAATACATAGTACATCCAAAAATTAATTTAACAATTGTAGTTTCAAAATGAGTTAACCTACAATATTGCTGATATGCAAATTGCTTTTGCAAGAACAAAAATAGAAAATCTTTTTTATTTATTATTTGGTACTTAAGTCTGATATTTACTAAATACAATCTAATGTAACCTCTACTTCTTCATGATGCTGCTTTATCATAATACGTAGAAAAATTTTAACTAATTAACAAAGACTGAAAACAGTAAAAAGAGAATTAAACTAAAAATGTAATAATAATGTTTAAAGTGTTAATCAAAACGATGTATGACATTTAGAAATGTATTAATCCTAAATAGTTAACAAACATAACCTAGAAATGTCAATTTGACAGCAGAAGTTGAATAGTCTCTTTTTACACCCAACTTGACACTGGCATTTTTTGAATCAAATGTTTCTACTGATTATTAAGTTTAATAATAATATGAAATTATAAATTAAAACAAATAATTTACATTGACGGTGGGAACAGTAGTAGCAACGTCTTGATTTGTATGTAACGCCGTGGAATATTCTACAATAACTTGATTTTTTTAGAAAACTCAGAAATAGAAACTTCTTTGAA
The DNA here is from genome assembly GCA_011009095.1 of Ignelater luminosus. Lineage (NCBI taxonomy): Eukaryota > Metazoa > Arthropoda > Insecta > Coleoptera > Elateridae > Ignelater > Ignelater luminosus. The sequence continues at coordinate 347,435 of VTPC01090126.1, forward strand.
AAAACCTAAAAAATTCCCGGTATGTTCTGTAGGCAGCTCACAATTTATTAGTCATATGTTTAATTTATTTTGAATTACGTGATCGATGACGCTAAATATTATATTTTTTAACCACAACTACCTAAAGCGATGGCACGCTTACGAGATCAAATTCAGGTATGTAGAATAATTAAAGGTTTGAAAACAATTGAAATGGCCATACTTGTTGGTCAAGTTATTTTAAATAGAAAATGTCTGATGAACATATCAATCAAACAAAGTGAAGTCATTTTGAGCTATTAATATTAGGTTGTCTAATATGAAAAGAAAAATACATCAATAGATTACGTTTTATTAATGCAAAATTTTAACGCAATTGCAGAAACTGTTCAAAATGTCCCCTTCCTGTCTCTACACATCACAATGGAGAAAACAGCACTTCAAAAAAATTTTCATGAAATGCGAAAATTGGTTGCCAGGAATATTACACCAAAATCGATCAAGTCATGTCCGTCTAGTCACGGGGCACCTTGTATAGTATTAAAAAACCGCAATAGTAAAGTTTTTGTTTAAAATCTGGATACACTAAAACATCCAAAATACGATAGTCGCCATACTTACAAACGACTTGATTGTCAATAAAAATGACGTATTTAGATTTTCTAACATAAGTACTATAAGTTATGGGTCAATGATGATATAAAAAAGATAAGTCAACAGTTAAAAGATTGGATGTTAAAAAATACGAATGATTTTACTATTCTTGCGACCTACAAAACTATGAAAAGAAATTATAAATGTAAAATTGATAACGCTAAAAAGAATTGAATAAAAATTATACAAAGTTATGTTATTTCAATTTTCTTCGTTTCACCATAGATAATTACAAATTACATTTGTTTAGAAATATTGCACCTACTTACCTGACTTTCCCTTACGCCACTAATGTTGTGTTAGTTTTTTGTTTTAAAGTTAGATTTCATAGCATTCACTTGTATGTTTTTCTTTGTTTGTAGAAAGGAGGTGATATTTAATTTACTGTGAAAAACTGAAACGTATTCGAAATACTTAAAAGTCTCGAATATAGCTCTGATGGACTTTTTATCTTAACAATCGTTTTAAATTTTCCGTTGAAGCAAAACTAATTTTGAAAAATAATTTTTGAATATTTTGTTTAAAACTGAAGAAAGGGTGGAACAGTAGATCTTCTAATAACACAGTTTTGAAGAAAAATATAAACTGGCTGGAAAAAGATTTGTTTTCAGTAGAACACCATTTTGAACAGTTCAGCTCTTTTTTATTTATTTTTATTTATTAGAAAATCCCGAAGGGCTTAGGTAGTGTTGCAATCATCAGGATGCACTTCAAAAACACCAAAAAGTTCTCCCCTGAAAGAAAGCGTTAAATATCTTCATAGTAGCATCAGTATAATTTGATTTGCAATCAGTGACTTTTCTCTTTTGCATTACAACGAGAACGAGATCGGAATGTTACCTCGACAAAGATCCTGTCAATATTTCAAAAATTAAATCGCAATTTGTGTTTTCATCTAGTTTAGTTCTTGTAAAATTACATCATAGATTAGTCCTAACGGGTGGTTGAGAAAAGAGGAAAGAAAGAATATTATGAGTTTGGCTGGCTCATTTCCTTTACATGTGTACATAAGGTGTATGAAATATCTATTGCATGTAAATTACAATTTACCTTTTAAACAATGGATTGCAGAAACCCAAGAATAAAAAGCCTTAAAACAAGAAAAAAGGTTTCTTCAGGAAAGAAGAAAATATTGTTAAACGAAGCTATAGTAAAACCTACGATGGTAATACCGCTGGACGGTTTTTTTTAAAAAATACAAAGTTTCTGTACAAATTACGGACATAAATAAAAATATAATTCAAGAATCATCAATAATTCAACTTAAACAAATTCGAACAATTTGTAAAGAAAACAGCGGAAGAAGTGGTGGAACATCATTGTTGGTATACTATTTCCGCCACGGATCATTAATTATTAAATCATGGCACTGAGGTCATTAAACATGCATTAATTCCCATCGGATAGCTCTCAGAAGGGACAAACAAAGTTAGACACAAGGAGCTTCAAAATACCATATCAGAAAATGCTCTAGGGTTATGAAGACCTGACGAATAACTTATTGATAAGTCCAGATCCGTATATTCCACAACCAAGATCAAAAAGAGAGATATTGATAATCTTCTAAATTGAGAAAAAAACTGATTTCGAAGTTTCTCAAGGCCCGGTTTTGGGACTTGTTGTTTATTAAATAACTTACCGTATCATCTAATTTATAAGGAATGAACGAGTTATATCTATTGCAGTTTCTGGAAATAGCCCTGAAGAACTTCGAAGCCTATTCAGAGCTGTTAACACAGCATTCTTAATTTTCGTCCCAACAACTATTTTTCATAAATTCTACAAAATGTTTAGAGTTATTGTGTTAACTCCAACATAAATTGTGAATTCCACGCAGATCACGTATGTAAAAATTAAGTAAATGCTATTATGCAATTTTGTAATTAACATTCAATCAATATAATTTATTATGCTCTGGTACGCTCAGTGCTAAATTACAATGGAATTTTCTGGAAAGATATCAGCTCTGATAGAGTCTTTCTCGATCAGAACATTTATTACTGTGAAAGTCAATTAGATTTGTTCTAAAAATTTTAAACTTTTCATTTTAACTAAAGCCTGACAGATGCATCAGCATTGGTGGTTAGAGATGTCCACAAGTACTGGTTTTTCTAGAACGGTACTGGTTTCTGAGTAGATTGTATTGGGTTACGATCTCTTCGTATATGTTTACCTATGTTTACTTGTAGCCCTTACCAAAAAAGCCACATCTGCTTTAAAATCAATGCTTAATCGCATGTAAAAGAATGCAATCTCTAATTTATGAGTATTGGGGAACTATAAAGGTCGAGAATTGATCATGAGTTTTTTTTTGGCAAACAAATGATAGATATTCAGAAAATCATCGTCGTCTTTCCTGTTCTACTGGATTATTATATTATACGTATTACCATAAAAAAGTAGAAAAGTACCATTTATGTTCTAGAGCGTTATTCTTTAAAACTTCGTGCATCAAAGGTTTGTATATATAAATAGATTTTTTTAAACATCCCATGCTTCATGATTCTGGGGAAATAAACCGGATTGGACAGTACACCAGTCACAAGAAACTATGGACGCCGCTTACAAGGAGCTAAGGTACTGATGAAAGAGAACGTTGAAAAAAAAAAACTTTATAACGGCTGCTGATGCGTTGCACCAAGTGGTTCAGTTGAGATTTTGTGAACAACTAATACATGTGTGTTGCGTTTAAGCGACTGTTTACGAAGCTCTTTAAATAGATAGTAGAAGGAAAACACTTCGAAATCGATCCCGGGATCCGTAAAAGATAAAGGAACCGTTTAAGTTTGTCCTGTTATTCTAAATAATTAAATAAAGTTTGAATATTTATTTGTAACATACAAACTTAATTTTACTCATAGGCAACCAAAATCGAATCAATATTAACAGACTGGCTAGGTGGAAGAGCAGCTTGTAGCTGAATTCTGTCGTAATAAAAGCAAGACAAACAAAAAATGAACGTAATTGCATTTAAAATCATTTACTAGATCAACTAGCCAAAGATAAACTTGACCCCTATGCTGAAACCAATGCGCAATACACGAACGTTTCTAGAGCATCTAAAACTGAACCTTATTATAGTTTATTGTTTAATGGCAGACCTCGTCTTTAGTTAACTTTATATCCGGTTTCTAACCCCAATGAGAAAACCAATTGTACTTGACTAGTTTTTCATTACCGGACTGGACGCTTAGCAAACGATCTTGCCTTTGCTTTCCGCTCACGAGTTTATCCAGCATTCGCGACAAAGCGTGTACATTAGAACGGTATAGCACGATTGCAAAGTCCCTTTTAATTTGACAACAATCATATTCATTTACCCACACAAATACGAACAACAAAAGTATTTTAATGTGTCAATGTAAAATTTATGCCAGTGACGTTAACATAAAGTATAAAGGTGAAATGACAGTGATAAACTTCTTAGGTTTAGTTACAGAAAGTTTTCGTTTTGTATATCTTTTGCAAGTAAAACCAATACTTTTGCTACTTTTTAAAAATGAACTACGTAGATAGTATAATTAATTTGTCTAACTAGCAAAATGGTTTAATTCTATTAATGTAGTTTATCATAATTTGATAGACAAGGAGATTCGTAAAATAAGTTGAAAAAGCGACTGATGCATCAAAAATTTAGCAAATTCTCTCGTTCTATAGAAGATCTGTACAGCGTTTGTACTGGCAAAGAAATTAATAAGAATGTTTTTGATTGTTGTAGTACACATTATCAACTTTAATAAAACGTACATTGTTTTGCTAATGTCGAGATAGCAAGTAATCGAGGGATTAATGAACTTTAGTCCGTGGTGCATACAGTATTTTTGTTCCGGTCGGCAATGTAAATTATTTATTTTAATTTCTAATTCGATATTATTATCAAATTTAATAATCAGTAGAAACGTTTGATTCAAAAAATGCCAGTGTCAGGTTGGGCGTGAAAAGAAACTATTCATACTTCTGTTGTCAAATTGACATTTCTAGGTTATGTTTGTTGATTATTTAGGATTAATACATTTTTAAATGTCATACATCGTTTTGATTAACACATTAAACATTATTACTATGTTATCCGTTTAATTATCTTTTTACTGTTTACAGTCTCTGTTAATTAGTTAAAATGTTTCTAGGTATTATGATAAAGCAGCATCATGCAGGAGTAGAGGTTACAATTGTACATAGGTAAGAGTAACTGCTGTTACATGCATGCAGTACATACAATTAATGCTTTTACAAGAAAGAAATAGAAAAATTCTCTCTAGTCTCTTATATCAAGAGATTTTTAATCCAAAATAACAGTAAATTATTCTTAATCATAATATTAGAAATATTTTAAATTTTAATTTTTAACCTAAATTTTTTTGTCTTAATAGCAATTCCAAGTTGTGATTTACATCACAAAATGCATAAATTACTATATTTGTTTAATACATCAATAATTGTGCAATATAAATGCATAAATCACTGATATTCAATTGATGTATCCGATTTGAAGCCTCTTATCATCCTTGAAAATAAACATTTTCTGATATTTACAAAGGTGTAAATAGATAATGTGAGATATCAATGTTTTTATATAGTAGGTCATAAGACAGATTAACAAAACCTAGTAATCTAGTTAAAAGTAGTAATTTAATAGTTTACGATAAACTATGCAGCTTCTAGATATTTTAATAGGTAAATTGTTTCCGATGCATTAAGATCAGAAATGTGGTGTTTTAACAATTTCATCATCATTAAATCTTTTAAGACACTTTAAGATTTTTAGAACTGACCACCTTACCTGTAAGCTACTCTTTCAAAAATTAGCTTTTGGAAAGCCATAAGAATAGAGAGTTAGATGCTGGAAGCCAAAATTTAATAAATTTATAATTTGTTTTACAATATAATCTGCACATGTATATCAGCAATATTGTACAGTCACTCATTCTGAAACTATTATTGTTATGTTTATTTTTTTATGTATTTCATAGTCTGATTCTTATTGCTTACTTGTTATTGTTGAAATTTGAAAAATGCTGATGGTTTTATCATAATACCTAAAAGAACCTTAACCAATTATCACAGATTGAAAACACTAAAGTTATTACAATGATACTTATCCAGTTACAAACAAATAATTTTTATTTCATCATTCAAGACTATAAATGAAAATTAGAAACTATTACATTTGTCACATCCGAATTGTTTTATACTTATTCTGGTTACTTGTATTACTTTAAAATTCTATTTGAGTTATTTATTTATAACAAAGCTAATTCCTAATAATTTCATTAATAATTATAAAGGATTCATGAACATAACCTAAATGATTTTTTAATAAAAGAAGAAAGAAAAAATTTTCACTCATTTTTTTCACGTTGTCCATCCACACTAAAAAGTCACCGGCTGCCACTCCTCATAAATATTTCACAATGTAAACATTTCGAAGGAACGAAGTAAATTACCGTTTGAATTTTCATCTAGTGTAAGGGAATTATAATGAACCTATGTATACTATGTGCAGTACTATTTTTATAACATCTATTTTTAGACGTTGGTATGCAATTAACAATGTTAACAAAAAATAAATTAACTTAAAAGGTTAGTAATCAACTTATTCTAAATTAGGAAATTAGTCGATGTCTATGAGTATAGTTTGCAATTAATATATGTAATAATATTTAAATCATTCGATCAAAGCATTTTTTACTACAAAATAGAGAACGTTCATGGGCAGTAATAATTACTGACCGCTTGGAACCTGATATTAATTATAAATAAGAGTAGAAAGCTGCATCTTATTGGGACATTAAAAAGTACATAAAGTCGTTAATATTTTGATATTCTTAATAATCACCTGTAAAGGGACTTTACCTCCTTAACAAGAAACTTTCTAGTTCATATTTAGTTTATGTCTCATACGCCAATGATTTTCTGAGAAGCTTCTTTTTTATTAACAATATAAAATATAAATAATAATATTATGCATAATCATTTCTAATTTATATTTTATATTTAAAACTATTCTTTTATTTGTTTTTCCGGTTTTTATATACATTTTTTGTTATGTTGGATTACTACTACTATTTCTTTAAAAATATCTCATGCCTCATGTTTAAACAATCTAGTTCATAAAATTTATCATTTTATTAATATCTAGTTAACAGAAAACATCATCCTAATTAATTGCAGAAGTTTCCATCATTATGATTATATTATTTACATTTTTCTATTATGAGCTGACGCTTTACGTAATATCTTGATATTTCAGTTTTTATAACAATTAAAATACCTGTGTGATCCGAAAGAAACGGTTCGATTACCTTGGAATTAAAATGATCATTTGTAAACACTTCAACAGATTGTCAATACAAGTAGCTCATTTATTTGCAATCCTGGTTATATTATTATTTATTAGAACTTTTTAAATAACGTTATGTGATCATTATAATTTTTTATGTTTATTTACGAAATGCTTTTAATTAGCTTATAGGGAATCTATAATAATATACAATCACGCTTTCTGTTTACTTTTTCATATCTTTAAAAAATTATCCTTATGTTAATATTTACAAAGCGTTTCAGGGAAGTATGTAAGAAATTTATATTTGTTTTCAAACTCCACTGTAAATTGCTTATATAAAATTAAAGCTTGTTTACACATTTTGGAAAGTATTTTTTTCCTCATTTATCAGAAACAAACCACCATACATAATGTTATTTACTGATCAATGATCAGTTGTTGTTGATAAGTTTAAAAATAAAAAAAATGTTGTTTTTGTTTGGTGCAATGGCACTTCATACTTAAATTCCGCAGAAATCTTCAATTCACTTTTTTAAATGTCTAACTTAGGTTTTATACACTTTTATTAAAGAATTCAATAATTCAGTTGATATTTATAACCGCAATGTTTCCTCTTTTCTTTAATTTTTTAATACTTGTTTGTAAAAGGCTTGTAATTTATTGCACAGAATGTTAATAAGCTCCGAATTGTTAACTTGATTAATCGTTTATGTAAAGACTATTATGTTTCAGATTCTTAAGTTAAAGATTTGTAACTATGATATTATAAGGGTAGGTAATAGATACTCTGTAATAAATTACATTATCACCTGATATTTACGATTCTACACGAATATGTGAACATTAAATTCTTTCTTGGTCATTTTAATACATCCATAGTGAAAATAACCGGGTTTCAAGATACCAAGAATAAGCATTCTCGATCATTGGATAAGGGCATCGACTGCATAGGTCGTTAGCCCAATGAAATCTAGGAATTGCGGACTTTCCCTTTTTTATACTGGAATTTCGTTGTTTTAATCCAGTAGGGATTTTTAACACACCAAACCTGACAGTGACGAGGAGCTTGCGATTTCACCTCCACATACATATTTAACATTTTTATTATTTCAAAATAAAATTTAATTTTACACGCAATCAATACTTTTACAAAGAAATGGAGCTCAGATAAACTACTTTAATGCAATACAAAAACAATGAAAAATCCTCCAAGAAAGAGATGTAAAGAAGTTAAATAAATCAACTGTAGACGTCGTGTGTGTAAAAGACATACCAACATAAATCTCAAAAAAGTTACTGACAATAAATATCCATAAAGGCTCAGTCTCTAACCTTATCCGGTTAATACAGCTATTCAGTTTAAAAAAAAAATCAAAAAATTTCAAGTGATAACCGAATATTGAGACCGCACAACCTCTAAAAATTTGGAATTACTGTAGGTGGAATCTTGGCATTAAAAATAATTCAAGTATCAAAGATCAAGTTTTGGTTTTGTTGTATTTTTCGAAATGGAACACTGTAAGTCTAGTACTGGTCTTTTAATAATAGCTTTCTCTCTCAATTTTAGGCGTGCTAACACAGACCGTCACAATAATATAACAATAGGAAGGTTAACTTTAATCAATGCTAGCTTATCTGCCTTAGATCTACATTTTGAATTAATAGGTCAATTCTTCTTCATTTTCGAGATGTGGACAGAATTTTACTGCTAAGTGTATTTGGATAAAAACTTACATATAAACAAAAAATAAACCAAATGTTGCAGTAATGAAATATTCATGCCCGATTCTAAGAATGCTGCTACTCTTCGAGCCATAGAATGCCGTCAGTTAATTACCAGAAGTTCATTTTGGATGGAATTCGCTGCTTCAATTATTCTTGCAATTGACTCTTGACGCTTGTCCGGCTAATCAACACGAGAAGAAATCCAAATTTCAGGGCCTCACCTCTGCATCAACTTTCCAAGAAAATCTTTGTTCGTAAATTGCATACCAAACTTCGAACTTCCAGAAGAACATTCCTTATGTATGCTCTAACAGAATTTCTTCCAGGAAACTGTGAAAACTAAAATAAAATTTCTCAACAAAAATTAGTAGTATATGACTGAAATAGTCTATTCTCCAAGGAATTCTGATAGGTTAGGTCAAATAAGCATTTTTCTGAATTCAAGATTCGTAATGTGGATTATACGATTTTTACATTGTTTTGAGGTTTCTATTAATAACTCGTGAACAATTAGCTTTTACGATTTCTTCTTCAGATTCGTGTCCAGGGCATCAAATGCTATTAGTAGATACACTTTTACTATACTAACCTTAGGGTTAAATTCAACAAAGCTTTTTCGTAGAAAGAGATTTTGCAAAACAGTCACGGCCAACTACTATAGTTCAAAGGTGATCGAAATTCGGTTTTCTGAAGTATCTTTAACCAAAGAACAATCAGAGATCGTCCAGTCTTAGCTGAACTGTTAAGTCATTAAATAGCAATCACAACAAGAAAGTGATGGGATGCTTTGTTCTAAAGAAATACAGAGAATCAAACTACACCCACACTAAACCCGTTTAGAGTTCTCTACCTAAGACGTACTAAAATTTAGTTGCGATGGGTAACTGGCATTTCTCGCTATTCTTCCAAAATGGACAAAATAGGCGATCGCCTTTTGTTTTTCATGGGAAAAGTATTTAACGGTTTCCAATTTATAAATTCGGAAACCGATTTGCTTATCTCTTTCTGTTATCAAGAAAAATATTTTTACAATTAATTTGGGCCAATATCTCGTGACTTCTAGAGGCGAAGTCTGAAAAGATAGTAAACTCATTTAGTAGAACAAAATCCCTTGGTATCATTTCAATATCTTTGAAAAATGCAATAGCGAACCCTACTACCGGACGTTTATAGATCAGAATTTGATCTATTGTGAATGAGTAGATCGGCCAGTAGTCCCAAAACACAGTGCCTCTATTTCTGGCCCCTCAATGCTGAACACATGGTCACAGAAAGCTTTTACTGTCTTCACTGCCATCATAATGCATGGGTTCATTTTTGAAACCTGAGGACTAGGTATTTTGAATTGGCATGTTCAGCGAAATTATTCTTTTTGAGTTGAGCTACAATTAAATTAAAATATCTTACCATTCACCTCAAAACAATATCAAGAAATCATGTGATTCACATTACAAACTTAGAACTCAGAGAAAGTGCTTATTTGACTTAACCTAGCAAAGTCCTTGAGGAAGTAGACTATTTTGGTAAGATGTTATCGATTTTTATTAAGAAATTCTATTTCGGAACGTCCAGGCTTCATTTTGAGGCATTGTGTAGTAAGCTGCAGCTCCAATATGAAGGTTATTTAGCAATCACACCATACGCCGGTTACGGAAAAACGATATGGATACAAGCACATTATGTGGATTCTGATGCTCTCAAGTATGAGCATTGTTAATGCCATCTCTAATAATTGAGTCTTATCTGGATATGCGAAATAACTTTTAGATTAGCGCTGTGTCAAATCTTCAGGTAGTAAATGCTAAACTTTTTGCAGATGATATTGATAGAGTCCATCCAATATGATGCAGAATTAACCAAACTTGGGTTGGACGAATATTCTACGTATACTTGTAGAAAGACTTGTTGTATTCAAAACAATATCAGCTTGATGATGATAATCCCGCTCTCCTTCTATACGTGGACATGGAGAAGATCACGCCTCTCTCCAACATTGAAAGGCGTCAGAAGACGTTGTATGATGTGAGGAACTACGCGATTTTAGTGTAGACAAAGAACATCTCAGCATATTCCGCAGTTTAATATCTTTTCACTTGATATTAAGTATTTATATAACCCGAGGTATCACCGTTATTCAATTTTTGTCGTATGTCACCGAATTGACTCTGGTACAACTAACGAACTTATAATATGCAGAAATGATTATTAAGGTTCTAACCGACTTTTAGATATAATATCATGAGAAGTGAAATGCAATCTACTGGAATTTCTTAAATGGCACACCTGGAATCTGGTCACAATAGTATCAATACAGGGTACATCTAGCAGCTTTGATATTATTCAATTATTTGTAGTGCATTTCCAATTTCTACAACTTTGCAAACGTAAAATTGAGTCTTCAGTTTTTAACTAGTTGAACCAGCAAACAAGATCAATGAAGAAACTGGGTACTTAATTTCGACTTGTAGAATTGTTAGCAGAAATACAGTTCCTTGTAGATGGGTCGTCTTAGAGTACTTCAAGATCGGCTATATTAACATACATTACCCCGTATAAAAAGCTTACGGTTTCAACTTACAACCTCAATGTTTATCTTTAAAAACTAAATTTGATCAATGATGACATTTCACAACCGACTATCGAGTAAGCCCAGGCAATACAATACCATTGTAATTAGTAATAAATGGGGCACTTGCTTTTCTTAATCGCCCTGTATAAAAAAAGTCAAACTCTTAATGATGATTTCTAAAACTTAAAAGACTTGGTTCTACCTTACAAAAAGTAGGTAAGTAATCCGGAAGTTCCTTCATTACACCAATGCCAATTGCAACAAATAATTGAATAAAATTGTTCCTAATTACTTAATTATTAATAATTAAAAATTATTTTTTCCCATCAAGTTAGATGCTTCTGACATATTAAAACAACAGATTGTTTTCTATTTAGTTTTCAACAATAAAAATTATTTTTTTGTCGTTTTCAAGAAAAGGCTTAATACTTTTGTGATCTACTGTATGCTAAGTATAATATTTCTAATTAAATAGATAATCTTATTTCTGTACAGCTACAAGTTATATAGTTCCAAAAGTGTAAATTTAGACGAACTGGATGAAGATTTAATAATAATTGTTGCTGTTTTTTATTTGGATTCTGTCTGATGTTATTTGTTAAGAATTAAAACCCTGAACTTCTATTCATGTTGGTCGACAACAGTTCATATTAATAGAATAACTAATCATTCTAAATAAAGTTCATCAAATTTAAAATTATCACCAGCCGAACATTCCATGTTTTATTACACTTGCAATATAAATCATTACGACGTGATTTAAAACGATGAAATATTTTTAGGAAACTTCTCTCCTAAAAGTAACTAGTAATTAACATTATTGTAAATAATCTCGTTATATTTACTAGAAATTAGATGAAAAGATGTGTCACATTGAGAAACATGTGCCAATACGTATTTAAAAAAATAAGTTGTTTGAAAATAAACAAACACTAAGCAGAGATCAACTACTGGCTTGACACTTTTCAAATCAAAGGTTTTAGTTAACACACTCTTTTCTGATAGTTTTCGTTGACATGTTTACATTAGGATACAACAACAATCATTTTAATTTTCATTTCGTACACGTATAATAATATATAATAATAATAATCATAATAAGCCATTCTTTTTTCAGTATTTCAGAATTTTTTTCACTTTAAAATAACCTACTTTGCATTCGAACCTCTAAATATCACCGTACAGTACAATTCAGCATGTTTTCAAGATATACAAGATGTTTCAAAACAACATCGACAAGGTGACAGTTTAGATTCCTCATGTGTGCTTTAAAATTATTTTTCAAAATACAGGGTGTTCAGAATAAAGTAGGAGGCTGTATCAAGAATTTTTTATAATAGAATATTCTGCATGTTTGTGATTTTATTAGATTTCTTATTGGATGTCCAGACAATTATCTATTTAAGTTATGATACAGTGTTGACCAAACAATCCCAACTGTAATCTTTCGTAAATCTTCCAAATGGAGTACCATCTTCTGAAGGTATAAAATAAAAAAAAAAAAATTAATAATACAGCTATGATATACAATGTTACTCTACGTTACCTCATGCAACAATATTTATTGTAAATAAATATTGCTCTGAATTCAGTTACACAAATCCAGAATACTCTGCAGTTATTAAATCTAATAATCAGTAGAAACATTTAATTATAAAAAAAAGAGAATATTCATACTTCTGCTGTCAAGTTGACAGGTTCCTAGGTTATGTTTGTTGAGTATGTAGGATCAATACATTTCTAAATCACATCATTTTGACTGATATATTAAATATTATTATTACATTTTTGGTTTTATTCTCTTTTTACCGTTTTCAGTCACTGTTAATTAGTTTAAATGTTTCTGGGTATTATGATAAAGCACCAACTGCATAATGAAGAAGAATGGGTTAGAATTCTATTACATAAGTAAGGGCACAGATTACATACCTTTACAAGATGCGAAAGTAAGCGTTTCCCGCCGAGACGAGATTTTACAGCAAATGACACTAGTCACTATTAAATAGGTGGTATTTCTGTTAACCTCATTCTGTGCGTATGTTTGTTTTGTGTTTGTGCGTTCTAGAAAATTACTTATTAAAAGATTTTTAAAAATTAAAAGTGGTTATTTATAATCACCGAGAAATATTTTTAATTGCAAAATGGTCTAATTGCAAAACGGTTTAAATTTCCCGCTCAAAAATACCACCTATTAAATGGTCGACCTATTTGAAGGTCTTTAATCTGAACCCTCCAACATTAAAGGAGCCGCCACAAACCTTCGCATCTTGTAAAGGTGTGTAATCTGTGGTAAGGGTAACAGCTGTTACATGCAATGCATGCTGTTAGAAGAAGATATTCTTAACCCAAAACCTTATTTGTTATTTTTTCTAATTTGCTAATTGTTATTTCTACAATAATAAATTAATTACAATAATAAATAACAAAAATAAAAAGTTTTTTCATAGTAGACAGATTAACAAAACTAACTGATTTAGTTAAAAATAAATAGCAATTTAATAGTTTTAACATAAACCATGCAGCTTCTAAATATTTAATAGGTAGTGTTTCCGAGTTGATTATTAAATCCTAAAGATACATTAAGTTAAACGCTAGAAGTCAAAATTTAATAAAATGTGTAACGTTGACTTTTTGTTCTAGTTACATGTGTGGTATTTAATCTGTGTTGTTGGTGTGATCTTGAATAGGTAGTCAGGTGTAGTTGAATTCTTTGGTTTTTACAATTGGAGAATTCTTTCTCGCATCGAGAAAATGTTTTTGGAATTGTCATGGAGGATTAAGCAAGCCTGTGGCTTCCATTTCAGCTAGTCCAAATCCGCACAGTAATCAAATTTCGTTCTACTCCCGATCGAGACATCTAGTTTCGGAACTTACTGTCTTTATTTCACTTTGATGTATACTTACGAAAATTTTTTTGTATGATTTAAACAGTTATAATTAACAATTTTCTTATTATACTGCTATTGTGTCTAAAAACTTAAAGCGTAGGTTAAGAGGGGTTGTTTCGCGTAGGTTTGATACAGATTCATACCGTCCCGAAGTACAGTGCTGTAACTTCGGAGGTGTGCTCTTTTTAAGAAAACATTGGTATTTTTTGTTTTATTGTATGTATAACGCCCTTATCCTCGCTCAAGGCCACCCACTGAGTCTAGTCGGCTTAAGACCAAAAGCGTCTTAGTTAAATTCAGTTCATTATATATGCAACGCAAGGTTACGTTACAAATTTTAATTTATGTTAAAAATATACAGTTAGATATACTATTACAGCAGATTGTATTTAGTAAATATCAGGCTTAACTAACATAACACACAATAAATTAGTTTTTTAATTAATCATCCCTTTATATAAAAAAGAGAATTCTCCATTCCTTTCTTGCAAAAGCAATTTGCATGTATATTAGCAACATTGTATACATTCACTCATTCTGAAACTGCTATAGTTATATTTATTCTTGGATGTATATCGTGTTTGTATTCTTATTGTTTACTTGTTGTTGAAATTTTATATGTAGCACTTACCCATGTTGGTGATTTATGATAATACCTAAAACCAGTTTAATTAATCAACACATATTAAAAACACTAAAGTTATTCTAATATAAATAACTTACCAGTTACAAACAAATAATTTTCATTTCATCATTCAGAATAAGAATTAGAAACTATCACATTTGCTACATCCGAGTTGTTTTATTATTGTTCTGGTTATTTGTATAGTTGTAAAGTTCTATTTGAGTTATTTGTTTATAAAAATGTTAATTTCTAATAATTTCATTAACAATAATAAAGGATTCATGAACATAACCTAAATGTACGACTTAATGTTTTCTGCGTTAAACTTGTTTTGACCTTAAACGGTGATAATTGGCTGTTAGAAATTATTAAATAAGTTAAATATCGTTTAGCTTTAAAATGCAAAACACAAAATATGCACGTTCCAATATGTTCTTTCACTAGACGTTTTCATATTCATAGCCGTATATGGTGGACACATTGGTTTATTTGTGTCAGACAGAAATAGTTTTGTTTCTAACAGATGAGAATCTACTTTATTCCCTCTTTTGAAAATAATGTTCATTATAGGTGTATCGGAAAGTATAATTTATAATTTTGATAATTAAAAATAACGCACATGCATCTACAAACAAGAAATTTGGCAAATTTAGAATAATAAGATAAGGTGAATATTCCAATTCACAGAAATATAACTTCCTAATTCAAAATCAAAGTCAAAACGATAAGTACATCCGTTATTTTTAGCAAGCACAATTTAAAAATTAAAAATGTAGTAATTTAATTACTGTAAATAGAAGCATGACTTTTCTGTAATTTAACAAATTGTTAAATTGACTTTTTTCATTTGTTACTAATTTTCTCAATGTTTTAGAAGTCACTGCTTACTTGATTGTAATCAAGAATCAATAAAATATATAAAAAAATATTAAAAGACCAGTAGCTCTCTCAAAATCACTACTACAAAAAGTTACCTAACCAACATTCTAATTTATGCTAGTTATAATACCTTTTTTATTCAGTTTTTAGCTTTAATAAAAATAGTAAATATATAGAAAAAGTTAGAATATTATCAATACAATAAATAATTTCTTAAATTAGTAAAAAGTACAAAACTCGTATAATAAAATCATTTTATATCATATGAAAAGAATTTTATATATTCCCATGGAAAACTTTTCAACGTAAACAAAAATTAGCGGATATTTATGTTTAAACAAAGGCGATAAAATTGACATTTTGTTATGTTAATTTGACATTAATTAATTAGTCCGCGTTTAGTCAGTCTAGTTCAGGTTCTATGAAAAATTGGGAAAGCCGGTAATAAAAGTAATTAAGTACGGTCGCTTGTAAATCACAACAGGTTGGAAGACAAGGGGTATTAAAACGCATATTCGTCATAAACATTTTTATTACTAATCAAAATATAATTTAAGATAAGAAAAGGATATTAATATACGTGTTTATTTTTGCTGGAACTAATGAAGATGTCTCTCAAAAAGTTGCAAGGCAAAACAGAAGCCGTTGGCCTTAGATAGGCTAAACACTATTTGGTACAGGATCAGTCGTGTAAAAACAAGGACTGCAAAAACATATAAATATAAAAAAAAAGTAAAGTGTAATTTTTAAAACTTTCAAGCCATGGAATTGTTGGAATGTTCGTAGAGATTGAGGTGTTGAGATATTCTCTTGTTGGAAAATAGTGGTTATATAATGCAAAAAAAATAAACAGCAGTTACAAGAAATAATAGCGTAGGAAGAAAAACAAAAACTTATTATAATTGAGAGCATTTTTCTACTTCTTTTCCTGAATTTTTGTAATGTGTAACCTTTAATTTCAAAAGAGTTATAATATTGCAACCAATAGACAAAAGTCACCACGGCTACGACAAATTTTGTTTGTAAACAAATAAGGGCGCCACGTAGGTTTTAGATAGTCAAATATTGAAAAACTGCACAAGTTAGACAAAGCTTCCCTTTGTCTAGAACAATACTCACAATCAGTAAAGCTGTGAATATGTGCAAAATCTTCATCATTCGCGATTAAATAATTCATTTTTGTTCTGTACTGATTATCAAAAATTCCAAGACGTCTTTTCAAACGTGAATATGACGTGATTGATGACCAATAAATCATGTGAACTAGACGTCACTCTGCTTGGTGGACATTTGTCCCCACCCACAAAGAATTTTACATGAAATCTGCTTAAAATATTTTTAAATGAAATATTCTTGTATTTGTTTCAATTAAATGTAAATGGAAGTTTAGTATAGAATTTAGGTTAAAACTTTGATAAGACCAAAATATGAAATATAAATATAAAAATTTAAATAGAACTGTGAAAAATTTTAGAAAAGGTTTTCCTTGAAAACGCTACATTGAAATTAAGTGTCAAAAATTATTTACTTCCTAAGAAATGTGTTGGTTCCAGTTTTATTAAAAGATTCAATAACTATGAAGTTAGTTCAATAGAATAAGAAATTTTTATCTTTGACACCCTGTATCTTAAAACTAATTTGCTTCCGGACGTGGGTTAATAAACCCTTTACATATAGAAATTAAATTTAGTTAATTGCTTTGACTTTATAGATTTAAAGATGTTTATTAGATTTCGCTACTTATGTTGATTGACATGCTGTGATGTAGCGTCAATTGTGATACAGAGAGCAGAACTAAATAAATTAATATTTCTTTATACCGTTGTTCAACGAAGGTAGTGGAAGCAGATCGGTATTAGAAAATTCTACTATTCATTTCGAATTTCTAGTAACAATAATTTCCTTAATGACGGCGGTTTGATCTGTGCAATCTAAAATGCATACCCATATGAGTCTCTCTCTCTCTCTCTGTGTTATCTATCTTGAGTCATATTAGATTCAAATCTGTATGGCAAAACAAAACTTGATGAATGATTCTCCTGATGGTACTAGAAGATGTAGGAAAATTTAAGTGTTCAAAATTATATTGTTTTCTACGCACCTTGTATTAAGCTTTAGCGTTTGCTGTCATAATGCAAAAGAATAATTTATTTACAGGCATTCACCTCTATTATTCACATGCTTGCTATAAATGAACATAATGTGATCAGAAATCGTTTTTTTCCATCTACTATTTTGCTATAAAGTTTACTAATTAGATTTCCTGTCTAGGGAAATGGCCTAAGTTCAATGAATCTGAACCTACAATATGATTTTAGAATTGCCAATTATCACAATATACTTTACATAAAGGGACGGTAAAATGTTTTGCACAAGATCAATCAACGTACCAGGCGCGTTCCTATATAACTGTTTTTGCGGACTTTGCCACTGGACGTGAGGTTAAACATTAACTTTTCAATGAAGTGTTGAATCATATATCAATTTTAACGTATTCATTCATTCAAAGTTTCAGTATTATAAGGTAAAAGAAAACTTGTACTGTGAACTTTGCTTTTTTTATAACTTTATATATAGGGTGTTCCTAAATGGAAGCATTAATATAGAGTTAGACTGAGCTTAGTATTCTACGCAGACTTATTCATATACATGCTAATGTGGACTACTTTTTGCATTTTTTTCTCACTCATGGCACTTTTAATTCTGACAGAAAGTTCAAAAGTTTTCTCACTAACTTGTTAATTTGTAGAAGTAAAGAATATTACATTATATGATATTTTCTAGAAATGTTTGAAACAAGTTTTTTAATTATTCAAGATCTGCTATGGCTCTCATTAGAAGAAGAATTTACAAAATAATATGATCTATACGAATCGTAGATTAAATTCTGAGAGAAGATTGTCGTAAATTTTTCTATAACTTTACAAAAAAAACACCAAATTGGCTTTAACTAACAGTCGATACAAAGTCTGTGTTGGCATTCAATACCAGAGCCCTAAGTCCAGAATGGACAATCGACAAGTACAAAAAGCAAGCTGAACAAGAATGTGGCTTGCTTTAAAGACAATAATGTATTGGCAGCGATACATTTACTATCTGAAGAGGATACCTCAGATTATCAGAGGGACCTCTATATCAATTTTTAGGGGAGTTTTAGGCGTAGAAGGAATTTAACCAAATTCCGACAAATAATTGAATGATGCTGATATTAAACAAAAAAATCCACATATCTATTTTGTTTTCTAAGAAACATAAACAATTGCGAAAGGTTCGCTTAAAATCAGATGTTTCTTTCTAGGTTATGAATACTTGATGAAATGTTCAAATATCCTTTTTACTATTTTTGGAACTTATAGATTCTAGATTAATTAGCAACCTTTTATTTACAAGGATCTAGAAAGTTTGACTAAAATACATTAAGAAAGGAGAACTGACATGAGATCCTTTCTAACATAAACGGAAAAACAAAAAATTTGAACGTATAATCTCGGTATTGCGCACTTGATAAATCTCCAAAATAACCTTTTTGTTAATTAAAAATATTGTAATACAATATTTTTCAAGATGTTCATTTTATATGGAATCCGGATCCTCTTTTACAATTATTTTTTATCACACTTGAATACCTTGAATTCTAGACTCGAAAAAAATATAACCATAAACGAAGGAAGTTATGTATATTCCTTATTGAAAATTAAAATACGAAGAAAATCACGAACAAAAAACATGACGTTCAAAGAAGGTTCTTAATTATGCTTCAAGTTCCAAATTATTATGAAAAATTCATTTTTTTTTAGATTAAAGAATGACTTCGCTGTTGGGCGCATCTTTAAATAATAATAATCAGGCTACAAATTCCAATGAATATGTAAAAGGCACATGACGTTTGATTATTTATCATAAATCTTCACATACATGAATACATTATCAATAACTGTCCAGAGTTATTCGTGGAGGATAAATTATATTGAATGATATTTAGTTGATTACGTAAAAATATGGTAAAGTGGTAGATGCTAGATATCAAAATTTAAAAAGAAATAAGTAGGGAAATGTTTTGTTTCTAGAACACAAAATATGGATGTTTACTAAGAGAAACCTTTTCTTCAATTATGAATTTGAGTTATTGATGATCTTACCTCGTCAAGCAAAACTACGTAGTTTCGTATTTTGTTTGCATTTTTAAGTTAATTTTTAATCTCCGCAAGGGACAGTTTAAGACCAGTTCAAGCTGGTCTTCTTTTGTTTAGTTTTTATGTAATCCTACAAAAAATAGTCAAAGGTGTGAGGTCAGGTAACCTGGGTGGCCAATGAATGGGACCACCGCGGTCAATCCATCTCTTTGGGGTTGCATAAAAGATCAAGTCAAAATTCAACAATTACTACATACTAGATTTTTTTCACAACCCACCTGCTAAGTTGGGAATAATAAAACATTAAAACATCAGCATACTTTAGGCCAAATTTGTATAATACCAAATTCGACTACACAACTGTTTTCCTTTTACTTTAAAGCGGGTCCTAGATTCAGATTAAATTCAGATAAAGTATTGCGATCTATACCTTCTGATTCCGGGTTCCAACTTAATATCTTTCTGTCTTTTAAAATTACAAGGGGAAATCACGGTCATTGAGCTCAGACTTTAAAGGCGCTTGGGTAACAATAATCTACAATAAAACAAAAAAGTATGCTTTTGTCAATCTGTTTGTTACAGGGCCGAACTAGGAGTTAGTTAATTACAAAAAATAATTGAATTATTAGCATTTGCAACTATAATGTTAACATTATTCTACATGTTTAGTATTTTCTTTTAAATTGTTTACATTCCAGTGTTGTATACAAACAAATTAAATACGACGCTGAAATATTTGTCCTGCATCTCATGTAAGATCAACGACTGACTCACAATACCCTTAGCAGTCCAAACATTACCAATTCAAGCCTTCAACTTTCGACGTACTACAAAAATTTAAGCATTGAATATATATAAGAGAGACCTTCTCACTATCTTATGCAAGTCCCGTTTCAATAGATTCCCTAGGTTATATGGGCATCACAGTGTAGACTTTTTCTGGACTTTTGGCCTTTGCAGTTTCCAGATTCTTATGGATTCTTGGACTTTTGCCAAATTTTTAAGTTTAAGTTTTTAAGATTCTCAATATTTGTAATTGAGGCCCAAAATCCATGTTGCCAAATTTACAATGTTTAAACACATTTGACCCAATCAATTACCTGCTCCACAAAACTACAGGGACTATAGTCTCGTCATTTTTCATTAAAGAAGAGCAGCAAAAGTAAATAACAAAATAAGAAATTTTCATAAAGACCAAAATCTGCATGTTACTCTGTTGTATTATTACTTACTAATGCGCAGATATCATAAAATTTGTTAAGTGTCAAATCATCTAGACGGAATAACGTAAATTGCTTTTGTAAATTTATTTTACTACCTTTTTATTCTTTTAAAGTATATTTCAAAGTGGTAACTGCTTCATTGTATTTAATTCCAATATCTTTGTATTTCTTTTATAAATTGCTTTTAACCTGTCAAGATACAGACAATTGATTACTTAAATAAGTGCGAAGAAAATAAATAAAAAGATTGATTACTTTATCAGTGGGATGCAACCATCCTGTTCTGTCTTGCAAAATTATATTTTTCGTTGTCCAGTTAGATTGTGTGTGAATATTTGAATTACCAATTAGAATTTCTTGCGCTCGTGCAGTTTAATGGTAAAGGTTAGATTTTAAATATGTCGCATCCTGACTTTTTCCGCAAGAGTTTCTCTAATTACCAAGCAGACACCATGTCCGTGTAAACTTTGGAAACCTTTTTCCCACAACTTTCACGGCTCTAATGTCGTTTTGTTAATCAAAATACAGAGCGGAAGTGTATAGTCTTTGTTGTAAAAGAGATTCTATCTACCGTATCTTATATTGAACTTTTTAGTGCTTATCGTTCGAGGTGTAGCGCAGCTTTGCTGACCGTATTTTGACTACAACAAATTCCAAACAGTATTATCATTTAATTCTTTGGTGTCCGTTTCATTAAACCCAAGTCACAAATTGTCATCGTGACCTGCTGTCCCACGCAGCATAAGTACTTGGATAAGATTGCAGAAGATCTACCTATCGACTCCCGTTCTTCATTCATGCGATTGATTGTATTCCTAGCTACGATGAAGCTGGAAGAATTTGTATCGTCAATATAAGCCAACTACCGGACCGACGTATTAATTTAAACGCACCCTCAGGTTATTTTAGTACCTACAGTTCCGTACAAGTGAACTTTGGAGGTAGCCCGAAGTTCATTTGTTCGTCCAACCAGTGGTGACTGCACCAGAAGTTATACGACCCGTCGGCCCGAATAGCGTAACAAACAAACCCGTAGCAGATAACCTGAAGATTTTGTAAGTCTATCGGCCCTGCAGATAATAATCTAAGATCAAAGTGCGCGAACCGAATTAAATCATGGGTGATGTGCTAGCAGTACTAAGAAGTTTAATATATTTTTAGATAGAATCGTCAATGTAAGTCCAGACTTTGTTAAATTACAAATTTTGTTGTTTGTTTGAAGGAAGATTGATTTGACCTAGATCATTTCGTTGTATTAGTCATAAGAAAATTTTGCTACTATTTAATATTATAGATTGTAAATTAAATCAGAGTTTACTATAACAATTTCGTGACCTGTATTAGGGGCATTGTAATTAATAACTTCAAATTAAACTGTCTAAAACGCATTAAATTTTCTTACTGTCTGTTTCAGGACCCCGCAATTGCCAAATTACATTAAGGCTTCTACACTTCACAATCTCAGCATCAACATAAACCCTTTACTGTTGTCATATTTCTATTTCGAAATTTATTACCTTACGTATCTTGGTCAACAGACGATAATGTAGAAATATGACTCATGAATTAGAATAACATGGCAATAAAATGTTTACTGATATTTAAACAGTATGTTTGACACCTTATTGTGATCTTGGAGAAAATTTATTTAAATACTCTTATGATAGTTATTCAATCTGGCAACAAAGTAACACAAGCAAAACAGCTTGCTAGAGGTGTGAACATTGTTTTGTTGTCAATATATAGATTTGTTAAACCATATATTGTTGTGTGGATGTTTTGGTTGGAATACTTCTAGGTAGTGAACAACTGTAAACCGCTAGGAGTTCGACACCTTTTGAGATCGCTGTCCAGGGCCTGGCGTTCTTGGTGTTTATGTGTCACTGAGTTAACTAAATATAAAGCAGACTTAGATACACCGAGTTTACTCTTTGAGTTCACTTACGTGAACGTAAAGAAAGCATTATCAAGTTTACCAAAACTTGAGCCTACGACGAGGTTTTACTATTTAGCAACATAGGACTATCGTCATTGGCGCCCAGTGATTTTGACTCATTTCCCCACTTTGTCTTCTAATAGTAAGTCGTCCACGAAGTATACCGTCAAACCACCTCGATCTCCGAACTGCCGAGTTAGCCATGTGGCTGAGTCACTAATTCCTATTTTTTATATTTTCCTGGATTTTCGGTAATTCACGTATTAACTATTACAGATTCAAACGCTTCGGCTGAGTTATGTCTTCTTCGACGATATTGTAAACAATAATTGATCACACGAGTCTCTGAATCGATAAAGAAACACACATTGATAGCAAACTTGAGATTTTTTTATGACCAAAAACCTAAACAAAGGTAGTGCTGTGGTTTATTCAAATATAAAGTTTGTAACGTAACCTAGCATTGCATATAGCATAACTCTAACTAAGACGCTACTGACCGGCTATATCAGTGGGTGCCCTTGAATGAGGATAAGGAGATTATACAAGCAGTAAAACACCAAGAAATATTTAATACATATATTTAAGAGAAAAGAAAATCAATAAGGGTGCCAGTTTTCCAAAAGAAAAACAACATACAAAATCTACAAGAAAATTTAACAATTTCAAAAAAAATAATAAGAGTAATTAATGAGCTCAATAAAAGATAATAGGCAAAGTTAAATTTCAATATTAAATATTTAAGTATGTTGCAATTCGAAACAAGTTAAATAAAAATTCAAGAATCACAATAAAGGTTAATCTCGATCCACAAGAAATATCCTTTTAAATAAGTAAATCTAATACCACACAATGAAATGATTTAACTTTTAAATTCAAGGTTGCGAAATTTAAATTTTTTTAAAAGCGAAACTTTATAATTACACAATAGTAATACAGATTTTTTTAAAAAAACGTAAACTTAAGAAACGACAATTAAGGGTAAGGAAAAAACAGACTTACCACGAGATCCAAAATTCCAGAATTACAGGTGCTGTAAGTGTGAAACGGAGAATCTGTAACATAATCACGAAAAAATAAACCTCTCTTAACCCACCCTTCCTAAGTTCTGTAATGTTTCTCTTTATTCCTTAGTTTATAATAAAATTTAATAAAGAAACCTTAAACAAGCAGGTAAGCCATTCACGACTTCGTTAGAAATGCAATTAAGTGAACTGGATAATGCAGCTATTATAAAGAGTAAATTTAATTTAAACGATTTAAACATAACGACGACAATGTTGAGATAGTAGAGCAGGTTGTCCAGCTGTACAGCAGTTGCGTCGGCCCCGCATCTTTCGCTGATCAACCAAAGATTTACTTGAGCGGAGATGAAAAGCCTACGTTGAACGATATGCTCGAGAGTAAAACAGACTCCTAAGGTTCGTTACCTTTTACAGCAACAAGTTGCAATTATGCCATAAAAAAACGAAGCGACCCTCAAAGTTTCAGGGGCGGGAACAAGCTAAATAAAATCAGAAAATCTCCTATGAGACCTAGAAAAGCAAGAACACAGTCCACTTAGCCTCGCTCGTTTGAGGCTTGGTGCAAAATTAAGAAAATTGTAAACACCCCTTTACAACCACCAAGACACAATGCATCGACGACGAATACTTTCCTACTAAAATCCTAGTTCTCGAAAATTAAAAAACAATAACTAAACAAGAGACGACTTGGGGATATAATTTCTGATAACCCATATTATGATCAAGTAGCAAGCAAGAAGAATCCCAACTCTCACAGAAACATAATTGTAAATTACAATTAAAGAAGAAATTCAATCGAATAAGCTTAACAAATAAACAGGTAAGAAATCCTAACTTAACATCGACCACACAATTTTTATAACCAAAATTACACCTGATCACTTATCCGGATTTCAAAGATGAAACGTAGAGAAAGTTGCGAAGTTATAATTAAAGTGAAATCTAATGTACAATCACTGAATAATGATGAGAAAATCCAACCCTATGAATTTGCTAACAAGATCTATAATGAAGAAAAATTAACCAGAAGACTAGTCACAGCTGTAAAAGTTCAACATTCTGCGAAAAATAAAGTTAAAGACTGAAAGGAATATACCCTGTGTCCCGCTTACTACCATAAATAAATTGGAAAAATTTGTCAACCCAAAAATTGGTTTCAAGATTAAAGAAACTACAAAAAAAATAATCGACCTATCAGTGCACATTTGTCACTATCACAAAGCCTCTCCAACGGGAGAAAACTGTAAAAAAATACAACTACACCCGGAAAGCACAGATTAAATATAATCACATGTAACGGAAGCAAAAGTGACCGTTACAAGTTAACGTTAACAGTCAAGACGAATCGCCATTTCAATTTTATGTGACATGTCATGACACAAATCGGTATGAGACTCATTTTTATCCTGTTAATATCTATAAATTATAACAAAAAATTCAAGCATTATTTGGCACTCGACGGCGATTTTCAGAAACAACATGTAATGCAAAGTATAGCTTCAGAAAATAATGGCATTTTTCGTGGTTAGTTTAAAATAAACATTGTGTGACACATCGCTAGAAAAATAATTTGAAATAGATTCGAATTATCGAATAAGATATACAGGATGACACATTTTCCAATTCCACCGGAGACGATCTTTAACAGTCAAACAAATGGCGGAATGTTTACACTTTCCATTGACATTCTGTATAATTAACTGCATTTTTCGTTTTATAATTAGTTCTGTTTACAAACATGTCGTAACTTTACTAAATAAAATTCTACATTTGTTACAACCAACGTTTTATTTGTCGTTAATCCGGGACTTCCTAAAGGGTGATGTTCTTGCAAATAAATTATTTTTAAGATGATTTTAGGTCGATGTAGCAGATGCAGTTTGGAAAACATTGCAATTAATCTAAACACTAGTTAGGTTATGTTTCTTTATGTCTTTAAAGTAAACAAATTCCATTGACTGATAAATTTATATTTACAGTGATTTTATAGGAATTTACATACTGTTTGTATATACATCATACATCACAATTAGGGTTGCCAGATCAATGAAGTCTGAATGTATGAGCTGTTACGAGAAAATTATGAGCTTGTCTGTAGAGAAGGTATGAGTCTATATCATCTATTACAAAAATAACTACTTGATTGATAGTTTACATTGTACAAGCACTAAGCAATAGCAATTTTAGAAATACCTTTTAACAAAAATATTACTTATTGAAATAATATTTTTTGACCGCCTTTAGAAACGCACTCACATTTGTTTGGCTATTTACATAAAGGGGAAAATCAGATATACAACGCAAGACAAAGAAGATGTATGAGATTTTCTCATATCTTATGTCATCTGGCAACCCTAACACATTCATTCATGGTTTATATTTCCTCATCGTTCTACAATAATGAATTGATATAAAATATGTTTATATAAACATACATATAAGATCTTCAAATGCAATACCTCCTGAAATAAACTGACAACAAAAATAGATCAACGTTAAATAAATAAAACAGAAAGTTCCGACTTTTGTCGTTTTTAAATATTTATTTTGGTAAAGTCGGTTTTGCTTCCTCTGCTCTTGCCATCGACATCAGGATCACATCGTTACACCTGAAATTCTTTTTAAGTGGCATCTATCGCAATATATATAACTCATGTTGCGACACCTTCTCCATTTAAACAAAACTATGTTATACAAAAATTTTGTAATGCGGAAGATAAAAAATGTCAATAAATACATTGATACGAGACAGCATTCAAATAATTAAAATGAACTTTTTTGACTTGAATTATTAAATTGCTGAAAAGAAGTCTAATATTCCCTGATTTGCTCATCGGCATCAAAATCATTGTTGTTAGAACGTTTTGAACTAAAACGTTCATTTGTCAGCTACGTAATAAATAATAATAATTAAACTATAATACTATTTTTGTAAAGGTGAAATACTACTTGTTCTTTTCATTCTTTTTCTAAACAGAGTTGCCACATATTTAATCATTAAAATACTAAAATATAAAAAGAGAAACTTTTTTGTGTTCGAAAGTACACCGTACAAAATGTCTCAATATCAGTACTAATGGTTATCGCTTATCTCTAAAATAACTTCTTATTTAAAAAATAAGATTAAATAGTTGAATAAATAAAGGGTTCACGTTATACCACAAAGTAGGACGATCAATGTTTTGTTTATTGAACGACTTTGTTAGCGTCATGTCGCCGTGTCAAAAGAACATTTGTTTCTTTTATTGTCATTTCTTTTAAGCTTCACAGATATCTTTGTCACCACAAAATTAGAAATCTAACACCATTTAGATTAAGTATATCTGAAGTCTTGCCATAACAAAAATATGTACTTGCAAACTCGTGTGGGTATACAAGGTGTCTTGGAATTGAGGACAAATACTCGACGGGCAATTCCTTGAAAAATATTAAGGCCATAAAGTATTTTCCTGAAGCGCATGGTAATTCTTTGTCAGAAATCACTTCCGTCCTTGAGGTACAGTCCGATAGAAATTTTTATTTAGCACGTGAAGAATAAAGTATAGATCTATATATTTATGGTTATGTAAGTTTGAGTAAAAAACAAACAAACCAATTTTAAAGCATTTAATTGATCAAATCAGAGAAAAAGATGAACGATTTTTCGGGTCGCATCTAGAATTGATTGAAATCGAATTTCTATGGATGCATTTTACTGAAACATTAAAAATTTGCAACGTTTCATTATTATAACTTAAAGACTTAGATTTTCCTGATATTTTTTCAGGAATCGTAATACTAGATGCCTATTGGTTTTGCCTGGACAATTTGGGAATTAGATAACTCTTATCTTTCAGATGCCTAATCTTCAAAAAGAATTGAAATCTTCCAAAAAGAATCTAAGAAATACAATAGCTACCATGCCAAAAACACTTTTATCATTGTTATCATTATAACTTGATACCCATAAAATTCTTTCATGCGTTTTTACAAAAATATTGCGTTTGTTGATACCAATATAGAGGGTGTCCCGCGACTCGACTGCCATAGCTTAAAGGTGTGTTCCTTGGATAATTTCAAGTCGAGAATTCCTAATACATATATGTCCAAAACTCAATAGTAAAGGAGTTATAGGCGATAACATTTTCCATAAAGAAATGGTTTGGTTAATTATTATGCATTGTTATTGTTTAAAATTAATGCAGGAAGTAGGCTGGTGAATATTTTAGAATCTCCTCTTGAAGATATTGTGTGTCCTATTTTTGGAAATAGCTTTGGCATTTTCGAAAATAGCTATGTCAAACTACATATTACCAGAAAGTTGTTTAAATTTTCTTTCTGATCGTGTTTAAGCCAACTATGGTTTGCATTTAAAAAAATTTAAATTTCGTTTTCTAATTCAAAAATCTTCTTTCGAGAAGATGAGAAATTTCGAACTTCTGCTCATAACAGAAAAACAAAGTATTGTCAAATTTCGTATTCACCAATGAAAAATTAATCAGTACTGTGCAAACCCCATCTCTACTTATAACCAAGATACTTATGAATACATTGAAGATTTTGCAACGGACGCACTTCACGGAGTATTCTATGGTATAACTCTATTTTCCCTTATCGTAAGTTTCTGTAAGAGCGCTACAAGATTTGGTGCAAGACTTTCCCCGTTTAGTAAATGTACAGGGTTGGTTGTCATCATAGAGTATCTGACTTAGTATTGATGATAGCGAAAAACGGTTTCCGTGACCGTGAAGACAGTATTCGAATATCATGGGCTACATTCAAAATATTGACAAAAATGATTTTTTTAACAATTTTCTCATATATTGCTTATCTTGGGAGCCATCTAAAAACTTTACAGACATATCTTAGTTAGAGATCTAATTTTCAATAACATGGCATATTTAGTTTTTTGTTAAGCTTTTCTGTTTTACAAATATGCATAGTAGGTTTCTATAGATTTACTAAAAAATCATATTTACCTAAAACAGTAAAGTTTGATAAAAAAAACTATGAGTGCCAGGTTATTGCAAATTAAACTTCTAGTATAGAATGTCGTTAAGGTTTTTAGATAGAAACGAGATATAAAGAAAAGTTGTTTTTAGGAAAATATCATTTTTACCATTATTCTCAAAGCCATTCTCAGGTCATGATATTCAAAAGAGTAGGCTATGGTCAGGGAAACTGTTTTTCCGATATTACTAGCACTAAACCAAATATATAGTGGTAACGCATTAAGACAATCATTTTGGCCTAACCTGCACAAGAGGTAGTATTGTAAACTAAATTAGTTAGTTAGAAGTTAAGTAAACTAAAGTTGGTTTAGTTATTGTCACGTTTGTTTTTAAACGGCACACAATACATACAAAGAAAACTTACGCAATGTAGCTTCCACTATACCGGCCGTATTAGATGCCGTATGTGTGATCTTCCTTTTCATGATCTTAAATGGTCCATCTCTATCTAGTAATTGTTCTATTAGGCCGAGTAAGACCAAAATTCAAAATCCCAACATTTTGCCAGGCTAAAAAGTAAATAATTCATGTGCTCTCATACTTGGCCACACTGATTCCACCGACAATTGTAATCATAGATCAACCATGCTTATTGAATTGTCTCTTTTTTGTTTAATGACCAACACATCTGTGCTTACATCTTGAGTACTCTCAGTTCGAATGATTTCAAAACTACCATTTCAGGCCAACTCATTTCGCACAGATCTAGCTAGCTTACATTTTTTCGTTGTATCTTTTTATTTTTAACTTCAAATTTCTATTTTGGACATTCCAGATAGCTACCCTAAAAGGTTTCATTTTTTAACTTTACTTGGATAATTTACAAGTTATTTGTCGTCCTTTGGGGAACGTTCAAGAATTTCCTAGCTTGAACTTAATTTGTTTACCTTTTCTGAACCAGCTAGATTTAATTGAAATTTAATTATGAAGAACAGTTGAAGAAACTATAAAATCATGTATCTCGCTGATCACGAAAATTATCGATTTCGAATTTTAGAATTTTGCATAAACCATGAGAGGATTCAAGGTTTCTAGGAGACTATGGGGCTTGCCGATAGGCTGGCCATTGTCTGGCGGCTTTTCATTAATTTCCAAATAAGAAGGGAATAAGGGGAGTCAAAGTTGGAAATTTTGCACTTTTTCAAAACGAAAAATTGGAACAACTCGAAAATGCGTGGGCCGATCTTGACAAAATTTAGAGGATCAATGTAGCTCACAGAGCGAACGCGGTGATACCTAGCGGCGAAAACAGACAAAAAACGACTAGGACCTTACTCTAAATTTAATTACTAATGTAAATACTTTATTGACATTTTTATGTTCAATTACAATTACAAAATACTTCGCAATAAATTAAAACTAATTGCAAGGGCGACATCTATTGCTAGATTTACTAAGGTAGCTATTTGTATATCAGAGAACTAACTGTACCAACGTAGAACTTTCTGCTTTACATTAATTTTTTGTCCTTGAAGGACACAACATGACTGCGCCCATGATAGGGACATTTTGCTATGCAAACGCCTGTGCAACTGGATGTCTAGTTTTATTCATGATTTCAAATTTTCAAATTGAATGACAGCTGAAAGTTTAAATAAATAGATGTATGAGTGAATTAATCTAAGACATTTAATTAACAAACAAGACACTCTCTCTCAAGAAGATTGAGGGCGAAGTCCATCTTTGGGCCGCCGCAGGTAGCCCGTTGAAGGCGTGACCGTTTTCAGTAAAATGAGATTCTCATCGATGTCCACCTTCGTGTCTACTCTAAGCGGATTAAAAGAAAGAACAGTGTGTTAGCACGACATGTCCAGGCCGATCGAAGCCGACGTGGCACAAAAAGTACTTAAAGGTGGCACTATGAGACGAAACGAAACTACAACAATCTAAGTATTCTTTAATTGTTGATAGCGGGTCTTTAAAAGTAGTTAAATTTACACTAGACATAATTGTGCCTTAGACTAAAGTAGTGTGTTAGTGTGAGCATATGGAGATCATGACAGATGAATGAAATTGTGTTCAGCTAAGCTTTACCTAAAGTTTTCGTAAATTGTTCTCGTTTAGATAAAATTCGGACACTCTCCATTATGCATGTATTAACAATCAGCACAGGTATGAACGCTGTCAGGATCTTTTACATGGGGTTGCAAAATATTAATAAAAACTAAGATAATAATCATGGCCTAACACAAGGTATACTAACTAGTAAGTTAACAGTAACACCTTCACGGCCCTAGGTTCGGAGGTTTACCGCAGGCGCCTTTGGTGACTTTAGGCCAACCATGGAGCCTCGAGCTCCGATACATGTTCATTAGAACTTTTTGAACCAAGATTACCTTAAGTCTATCTAACGAATATTGGCTATGGCATCGAGTGTCGAAGCACTAAATTTTATACGGAATTAAGATTAGAACTTCGAAATGATTCGTTTTCTTTTTGCAAGATCATTACTTGGATTGTAGTAATTTCTTGCCAAAGATATTAGTTTTACCTGAAGCTTTCCTTCATAGTTATGAAATTTTTGAACAACTCTCAAGTTTTTCGAATTGAAGAAGCGATCTTGCAAAAGTCTTCGAATATTTCTTCCTTGGGAAGTTTAGCTTTGTACTAAAAATTGATTTTAGCATCGTGTCTTCATAGGATATTTTTCACTTTCGATGATCCTAATAGGACAGCAATAAGTCTTTTAAACTAAAGATCTTTCTAGTTGTTACTTTTTGTGGTTACGTATGCCATTTTTTCCGTTTTTCCAGAGGAGATCATTACTAATCAGCTTTTTTCTTTTTATTACAGTATACAGTTGATAATAGTTACACCTACTACCTGAAAAAAGATTGCATATGAATTTGTCACATTCTAAACCTCCTTTTATCTTTCGGTATTCACTTCCGAATGTGAAAAAACACCACTCTTGTTTGTTATATTATAATAATAAAAATGCATTACCTAAATTATCTTGTTAAAACAAATAACAATCAATCTTTCGTCTATTGGTTGTAGATGAAACTTAGGGTGTATATTCGATTACTAAACAAAGTAAAGCTTGAGCTGACCTTGTTTTTACATATCTTTCATTGATTTAATGTCTGTTGAAAACCGCTGGTTATTACGATAATCATTTCTTTTACATTTAAAAGGTAACAATAACTTCTGTGGTTTAGAATGTTCGTTATTTTATTGATAGTATGTAGAACTATTGAAGCATAAACGTGAACATATTCAGTAATAAATTAAAAATTTATAATTATGGTTTAGCAAAAATAGCCTTGTAGAAAAACTTTACGTTTACTCTTGGAAATTTTTTCATGTTCGTAATTACATCTGCTTGATTTCGCGAAATTCTCCAATTTCGCTGTGTAACTGCATTTCCGGAAAGTAACATTCCGGAAGAATTCCCTTTTCCTCTATACGTGGAAGTTGTCAGCTATAAATTTTTCGCAGCTTTTTAGTGATGAGGACGGGCGAAGTATCAATATTAATAAAAGCGGGTAAAGTTTCAAAACCGTTCCTGGAAAAAATGTGTTTTCGAGCAAACAGTTTACAAGCTCTATTATATATTTACTTGTTCTTGTTACGTCTTCTTAAGAATTGTTGTTTTTAAGAAAACCCTTACATCATTTTTGGTAAATGTGAAAATTTGAATAAAAATTTAAATTAGCTTGCGGTTTTATTCATTTTGAGAATTAAATAGAAAATTGTTCGAGATCGTGAGTCATTTATTTGAAATGTGTCTATAAAGAGATGTGTATTATTGCATATTAACGGCAAGTCTTGGAATAAAATGTGACTGCGGTTGTTAACGGTAATAATAATAATATTTACGAAGTATTGGGGTTCGACTTCTAGCTATCGTACTGTGGCTATCCGCTTCTTTGCATATTAGATGGGGGAGCAACATGACCTTGGCAATATAATTGACGTTCCTGAACTGTTGAGTCAAAGAATCACTTAATATTACGTTGCTGAAAACAAATGTATGCAATTAATACTGCAATTGTATACGTAGTTATTCATGTAAAAAGAAACAATAAAATTTAATGTTACAGTTACTCTTTAAATAATAAAAAATAATAAAACATTCAAAAATTTAGCAGAAGTAATGCATGCCCACCAGTCAACATAAAAAATAAATTGGGGTTGAAATGGGGTCAACAGATATGCGGTTATGATTATGAAATACATAAATCTGTGTTTACAAGGAGCAATCAAAAAGTATAAACGTATAAAAAGGTGCTTATAATAGAAAACAAATAAAAACAGTCATTTATAAATTGGTTATATTATATAATATCTTCTGTTAATTCTACATACAGGGTGTTTTAGGTTACTAAGGATAATGGAATAAAGTAAAACGATATTCCAGAAAACAAAACAATAATAATAATGGAAGACTTACGTTTAGGCACATAGATGGCATTCATTTTATATAATATTAGAATACAAATTAAATAAAATTATTAAGAATTGTTTACAGCTTTGAGAATCAAAAAACAAATCATAAATAAACAAATGATTATCTAAACAACATTCGTAAATATATGTTATGCGAAAATGGAGTTCTGGAATTAGAATTTAGAAACTAAAAGGGATCTTTTGGAAAGCAGGTCAAACCCACACGAAATACTTAACGGCATCTGACATTTTTAAAGGTTACCGCGAGTTTGCTTGCACACAATTCAAAATCAATTTGATCTACTCTAGTTCCCTTGCTTTGAAGTTTTGAAACCTCAATCCTCATGGCTCATCTCAAATGGCTTGTATGGACTAAGCTCCTTCTTCTACCAAAGATGACGTGACAGTAGCTGATGTTTATTGGAATGAATATTGCTTATGTATGCACACAGAAATCAATCCGGCAACTTTTGATATTAGAAATCTACAGATTTAGCAAAAAGCGCCCAAAGTACATGATAATTAGTTCGAACTTCACTTAATATGCATTAAAGTTTTTTACGTTTCTATCTAATGTTTATTTCTAATAGATTTTCGTGTTATAAAACTAGAAATGAAAGGTCAAAAGATAGAAGATATCGATGGAATACCTCAAGAGGAGAGATAAGAGTTATCTAGTTTTGCTGATCAAGAAAAGCAAAAGTAAGGTACTTGCAAATAAGAAAGATGGTCAAGATTTGGCTTCTACTTTCTATGCTAGTTGTGCATGACCAAAGCCATTGTTAAAAAAATTCTAATCTCTAAGAAAATCGATAGTTTCTAATGGTTTTAACAACTATTGTGTGACTGCCAGCAGTGTTGATTTAGTTAGAAGAATTGATATTCAAAAACTATCTAAATTGTTAAAATTCAATCGCTGTCGTTTGGCAACCACAATTTGTCAAAACGATGTAAATAAAGCATTACAATGTTTGCTAAGATCTAAAAACTTCTTAAGTCTAAGAAATTAAAAGCCAAATCAGGGAAAGATCAAAAACTACAAGGATGGTAATTTATGTAAGATTCTTTAGAGATTTTAGTAGTGAAAACCTACGACTACTTTTTCCTATTGCCAATCTAAATTGACTCAAATGATTATAATGAACAATCCAAAGAAACAGAATTTCTTTATTTTTACAAACTATAACTCAACTAATGCCTTGTCGCGGTTCTGTTTTAACTACTGGGAAAGACTGAGAAGGACAAAGTTAGCGCATGGTTCAACATTGGTATGGTAACCAATGGACTATATTCTCAAGGCAGAAATTGGTTTGCAATCAAGGGGCCCAGATTTTAAAGTTTCGTGTATCCACAGCCATATTTGTAAAGTCATTCCTATTTGGAGCTTTTGAGGCTCGAAATAGGCAAGTCCATAACTGATACTAAATACTTTCTTCTGATTTTGTTGAAGATAAATGTGTTTTTGCATAGATAGAGATAATTTTCGAGAAAATGCCTAATTTGGAAAAAGGGTTTAAATACACCCTGTGATTGATGATGATATTTACATTAGCTGCATTGTCTGTTTCACAAATTCTTTTATAAAACGTGTTTTGATGGAATTTCGGGGCCAAAGCATAGTAAGTTGATAGTTCATTCATCTTCTTAACAAAAGAGCTTGAGATTTAAAACTACGGATTGTTTACATTCAGAAGAGAACAGGAGCAACATTAAAGAATTCAAAGCCTAAAAAAAGAGCTCCCTTAGTAACCAAGAATTCTTAAAAAATGTCTCCATGCCATTTGATCATAATTTCTATTAGGATTATAGTTATGAGATTTGAAGAATATGAGGCAAATTACTTAAATTTGAAACATAAGCAAACAACAAAGTGCTTTAGAAATAATTTTTAAGCTTCCAAGTAAAAAGAAAAAAAACACAAAAACGTTAGATTACAAAGCTTTGAAGATCTTTTAACAAAGAATTACCAGAATCAAATAAGACTGTAAAACCTATCACCTAAAAATCTTTCAATCTCCATAACATTTCATTAGACACAGAAAGTTTAAGTTTTCAATTTTTTTTATAATGATGCAATAGTCTTAAAGGCCAAAATTTGGAATCAGTAAAATAATTTACTGTTTCTGTAAATAACGATCGTATGGAAAATTTTATGTCAATACTGCACGTTATTTCCAAGATATTGAAAAAAATTAAATGAACATTTTAGATTAGGTAAATTAAGCCTTGGAGATTTATTTAAAATTTATTTTAAAAACTAACCTTAATTTTAGTTTGAACTTCTCTAGTACTATCAATTACGTCGTTTGTTTCGGGAAAGCTCCGTATTTTACTTAAATTCCTAGGTATCAAGAAAATTTCAATAAAGTTCAAAATTTGAAAAAAGAAAGAAGAAATTTATTATTAATTACATATTACAAAGGTAACTGTTTCCTCATAAGTCATAACAGTTATCAAAGGAAGGTGTAAAAAACAATAAGAAATGTGAGGTTATATCAGTAGCGTACTCATTATAATCAACAAACATGTGATGTCATCGACCATTCAGGTGTATGCTGTTTTCTTTTCTTTTTTTTTTTATGAAACGATTAGCTAACTAGATGCAACACACGTTTCGGCGTAATCATGCAAATGTTGTCAAATTTCAATAAATTATTTTATTACTACTTTTGACTGTGAATACCAAATTGGTCTGTTTTGTTTTTCAAATTGTATATTAAAATGCAATACAGTATCACATAGCAAAGGTTAGAATCAGTTCCTTTTCGTTTGCTGCTTTTATGGTTAACAACTAACTGTGTTTTTCTTGGTTTGGAGTACATTTTTACATTCTACAGTCAACTTTCTTTTTTAATTAAAACTCTGTTTACTTTTGAACACAGTAATGGAAATGTTATATTGACTGTCTTTCCTTTTCAAAGTTTGTAGTTACATTACCCGCTTCAACTTCATATTATATGTCTTCAAATACTAAAGTTGTAAAAATGTAGTTTTGGTAATAATGAGAAAGAGAGAAACTGCAGCCTTTTACGTTCTGACATTGTCTTGTTGATGAATTAATGAATAATGTCAAAAATATCACCACAACAGCTTTATAACGCTGTGTGCTAATTGTACTAATGATTTCGAAAACTATCAAAGATACAAGGTCGGTTAAATAGAAAAAAGTTGTGTATTTTAATAATTTTTGTTTTCGAAAATATGGATTTCCTATCTTTTTTATTATCTAGAATTTCTTGAATCGGAAGAATTTCTTTAAGACACTTTGTTGCTTCAAACATTTCTATTTATTTATTCAAAATTTCGCGTGACGTTTTGGTCTTCTAAGATTATCATTAGATTAGTAAGAATTTCCAAAATAAAATTAAAAAGAAGTCATAACAGCGCAGATTTCTTGTAAATAAAAGGTTAAAATCTTCAGTACTAACGTATGAAAGCATATCCAAGAAAGTATCTTTCATGATCTTACCAACAGATAAATATATGTATTACAAACTAAAGTTCCTGCAAGAGTATACACCAATAGCAAGCTATGGTTATTTATGATTATTTAAATTTGAAAAGCTAATGCAATAGAAACCATGAAGACAGAAACTAGATGTTGATCATATTCCTCCTGAAAGTATATAAGTATATACATCAAAAAAAAACAAAAATCAAGGTTTCTAGAAGGACCATACTTATAGATCAGTATGTAATGTACACAAAATGTTAAACGAGATGATACCATTCCGTTCTACAAAAATGCCATCTTCATATAGAAGACATTTCCAGACTCTAGCATGCAGAAAGTTGGATTTAGAAATAAACTCCAAAAAAAATCAAACTGATAGAGAATACAAACAATTTATTAAAATGTCACTAAAACTTTGAATGAAAAGCTATTGACAATTTGAAATCTGATTGTTGATTATACCAAATCTTTTAATTTATACACTGCGCAATTCTGGATGTCAACAGTTTTTTTTTTATGTAGAGATCGTACGTTGACGTTTTAACTTTAGATCAGTCTTATTATTTAGCACTGACAAATCGCAAAAATATTTAGATAAATAAGACGTTTAAAGAAATCGATTTAAACTAAATAAACTTTCATCGTACAATGCCCCAAAAAATACTTTTTTTATTAGGATTGGGAATTCTGCAAATTTAACAGGTATAAGTATTTACCGAAGAGGGATTTAAATTATACTAAACGAAAATAACGGAAAATGCTAACCGCAGGATTTTCGACAATAGGAAACTGAATGACGCCAGTTTATGTTCCATTTTTTCTTACGATTTTTTATAATTGGAACCGTTTTTTTTTTTATTCGGGGGTTTTTTCTTTTGCTTTCGCAAATTCTAGTCCAAAGGTAAATTATATACAATCTTCTTTAATTGCGCGTGCGGTACCACTTGAGTAAATGTTCGAAAAATGTTCAAAGACAATTAATTTTCATCTATTTCTATTATGTAACATTTGATATCTAATAATTATATTACTTAAAAGATCGATAACAGTTTGCCGTTTTCTGGAAAGTGAGAGTCGTAGTCATCTTTCGAGGAAGGGGCTATTCACATCGCACCCCCCGCATTGTTTAGTCAGCAAACGAGTACACATAACTGAAACTCTAATTCCGCGAAGCTTGCCCGCTAAGATATCGATTATTTGTACATAGAAATTTAGAAAGCAATTACGAAAGGTGGTTTCAGAAAAACGGGTTGTTGAATAATCCGTAATACATTTAATGCAACACATGCAAGGGGGAAGTTGAGGGTGGCGTGTAGTAAACTTTAAGCTCGCTACTTCCGGAGCTACGAAGCCCCCTCCGCGGGAACGTACTATAAAAGTGTGTGGCACCGTGCGCGTGAGAGTTTAGTTTGTAATCGTTGCTTGCGGTCGCAGAGTTTCTCGTTGACGGAAGTAAAACTTTTAAGACAGCAACTTTATTAATTATGCATTCAGAACTAGGTATGTGGGCAACGGACTGTGCTGCATAGTAGTGCTTTGTGGTGTATCCGCCGATATACTTATGACGGCTGTAGGTCCTGGCTATGGGCGGTCACTTTTGGGCCCACATAGCGACGTGGACGTTCTTGTGTTCTGTAAGAGTGGTCCGTACAGATCAAGATCTAGAACAGGATTTCGATCTAAACATTCTTCCGGACGTCACTAAGGTAAAACATTAAGTTCCGGTAGGCAATCCCCAGGTACGGGGATTTCCAAATTACCTTTAGGTATTTATGAATTGACATTAAAATCTACATTTTCATTAACTTGCGTCCTTTTCGTCACGATTAATTTAGTTTTGATAGAAAGAAGGATGTTGAAAATTTTCCAATAATTAATAAGGAATTTGCGTTACTTTTTAAAAATTTTTGCCAATCATTGGTCAGGGTCACTAAATAATACCGTACCCTACAACTTGATCATGTACCATGTCCGCATTCGTTCGCTCACCTGTTGCTCACTAACAACGTGCTAACAACTACCCTTCACGTTGTAGGTCAATATCAGTCAAGACGAATACGTACGCATGATGACTACCTATCTACACCGACTTCGTGATTCCGCAGACCACGATGCCGTAGTACCCGACTTGAAGATATTTGATGCAGGTCAGTATCGAGAGCGTGGAAATAACTTGTTATCATTACCAGTTAAATTGCCCATATAACGAGTTATTAATTTTTTCAATACTGTACAAGCAATGTAAACGCTTTGAAATAGAGCGAATCGATATTTTTAATCGCTTTTGATGTAGATATAAACGATTTTTTCAAATAACAACTTAATTAAACAAAAAGGAAACACGTTTTCGACTTCACATTAAAGCTGGCCGGTCGTTCGCAGCCAAATTGAATAAGGCGCGTGGCGTCGTAACATATTATTAACAGGCAAAGGTATTTCTAAACTTATACTGTGGATGATTAAAATAACCTCGGTATTTTCACTACACTACTAATTTTGTAAACAAAGTTTACTAGTAACTTCTTTCCAGAGGAAGCTTTAAAAAACATCGTGTAAAAATAACTTTACACTCACTACTTTCTTACTTTCCAAACACTGCCTCAATTAAACAAATCCAAAAGAATTTTGAACAGGTACACCGGGTGGGAAATAAACATCATATCCGAAGTGTGGGTCGGAACGCGCTCGCTAATTCAGTCACAAATACAGGATAGTTAAATATAGCTAATAGATTCCGAGTACAAATAAAACGTTCATTCAGTAACTAAACAGTTTGTACATTGTTGTTTGTTTTACAACACAGGGTGGCAGCGAAAGGAAACAGGCTCGGCATAGAATTTTCCAAATTCCTTCATTGAGTACGTATCACTCTCGTTCGGTGATGTCGATAGACTTTTATAAACGTTCGTGTAAATATTATGTAGAGGTCTACTCAATGGAAATCCGAAATGCCCTTTGTGTTGTCAAAACATTTCGAGAGGTTTCTGCAGCTTTGGTTTTTATCAATGATACAATTTTGAATTATCTAGTTATTTGACGGAAAGGAATGTAAATTTAGCTATGCCATATTTTAATAAATGTTTAGACATTGCGGCACTTTCCTATACCAAGCTACGATATATCAAAATGATCAATTGAGTTATGGATTTTTAACTTGTTATTATTAGCAGATTTGTGTTCTATAATTTATTTATAACAAATTTGCTTTAAACGTAACTGAAAATAGGCCACAATCTCTTCCTGCAGTTGTTTTTAGGTTCATACATATTTCGCACGACAAATAGATTAAATCACTGAAGTTAGATTGTTTATAAAACGGTTTATATTTTCTGCAAATTATATCATCAAAGCTTATCTTCTTTTTGGTATCATTATTTCTCTTTATGCTCGTATCTTGTTGTACTGTTTTCCAAATATAAAAGTGACGATCAAAACGTAGAAATGCTACTAAATCTAAAAAATTTTTTGAGCAAACAAATACACCCTTTTGATTATTTAAAATTAACAATTTGCCCTATTTTGCCTATAATTTTGATGAAGGTCGGTACTACTTTATTATCTTAAGTAACCGGAATGTCTTTGATCAATACAATACAAATAAATGAGTTCCTAGATCTTACAAACAGATAGATTTATTTGAGAAACGTAGTAGTAAATTGTTACAAATGAACTAGCTCGTTTGTTTCTGACTTTATAATGCATTTGATAATAAATTAGTTGTACACGATCTTACATTCAAATTCTTCGTGTTATAATTATTGTATTTAGTTTTCTTCCTTCATTGATTTTGGTTTAATTTTGATAATTTCTTACTAACACACCTTTGTATCAATTTGTCATTTTGACATATTCCAGACAACCTATTGAAAGACTTCGGCAGTATTGTATAAACGAACGGTAGCTCAAACTTAGTACAAATCGATGTTCTCCACACTCGATCTAATTTTTTTAACCTTTTAAAAATAGTTCGTATAAATTTCCTGATTTACTTACTTTGACTGTTTTGACAGATAGGCTTTTCTTTGTAAAATTTTGTTTGAACTATGCCGACTCAGAAACGCAACTGTGGTCGTTCATAGTACTGGTAAAATTAGAATTTAAAAAAAAACAGTAAACCTGTGACTTTTACTAAATTAGGATTTCAGAAATTTCGAAAATCAATAAATGCCAAGAATATGTCTGCTTGACATTTGATCAAAGGTTATTAAAATCTCCATATTTGGGAACTTAAGTTCTCGTTAATAAAATGAACTACACATATTAGAAAATCTAATCAGCCTTTAATGCCGAAAATGGTGACTAAATCTTCACTTTGGAAGTTTTTGGATTTTGACTTAGTAGCATTTTTGAACGACTGTGATTTTCTTATTTATCTTTTGGTTTATTTTAACTGTTTTGAGAAGATCGCATTTTAATTCAAAGACTTTAAGTTCTATTCTGAGGACTTCTCGGAATTTAAAGTTTTAACCATCGAGCATTATAATATAGAAATATTTATGATATAGATATCAGAATGGTTGAATTTGCATGTTTAATCCTGTCTTGTTAGTTCGGTTAGACGATTGCTTGGTTTTGCAATGAAGCTCAATTGATCAAATTTTGACTTCAAGTGACTTTGGGCATTCAGTATTGTCTTGATTTTGGAATCTGTTCAACTTTCGTAATTAGAGCAAGATAGAAAAATAGTCAAACAATGTGAAATAAAATTCTCGATTATGTTTCATTTAATTTAATTTTGTCATATTTAGAATTTTTTGTTATAAAGATCGATTTGTGTCTCGATAGTTTCGATACGAACAATAAGTGAGAGTACGCAGGTTTGGATTATAAGTGTTTTGTAAGAGACAGATATATAAAGAAAATCGTTCTGATGTTATTACCAAGTTTTCTTTTGTTTCTATATTTTTGTTTTGCAAAAGAAATAAGTGTCGCATGCATTTTGTTTCTCTCTATAAAACTTAAAAAATTAAATTCACCGTAAATTAAGTAGAAGATATTGATTCAAACTCAAAAATAAACAGAATACTTTGATTATTCGCTACACCGTTATTTAAAGTTATTTTTAATTTAATAATGTTAAATAACAAGCAAGTGCTCGTGTACTTATCACACGCCTCTGCAGTAGACCACCTACCTACCGCTTCTACTTTCTATATTCATTTTTTTTAAATTCTATTGATGATAAATAATAATAACTCAAAGAAAAAGAATAGACGAATAATGAGTAAATAAAACGTGAATCCTTACGTAAAACTTATAGGCGTTTTTACGTGATTGTAATAGCGGCGTTTTGTCGCAGACAGCTGAAAGTTGTTATTTTTAGGACAACTCTCTAGGATTGGTAATTCGCCTTCTATTTAAAAATATACTGTTTAAGTACGAAAAGTGAAACGGAGCTTTATGTTTTATTAATTTTAATGAAAGAATCTTGGTTAAATTATCGGACTAATTAAAGATTTTATTGTTTCTCATTTATAAAAAAAGAACGGCAGTTTATTTGTCTAGAACTAAATTCAACACAAAATGTTTCTTGCTCATCATAACATCTCATAAAAAATTTCTCTTATAACTGTTGTTAAGAACGAAAGTACTATTATGGAAACTAAAATTGATGGTTGATACACGCTTAACCTACAATTTCGATTTGAAAGTGTAATTTTGTTTAATTTAGAAAATTATGTACAAAATGATTTTGAAAAAGCAGGAAATCATGATACTATATTTATGTCTTTATTAGCTTATCACTGTCATTCACAAATTACATCATAATTTTAGATGATTTGCTTATGTCACTTTCTTTTGTTCTATTGATTTCTTTTTGTTTGTTATTTTGTTTTCCAAACCAACGATTTTCCAAAAATTCTAAAATTTGTTAAAATATGCCCAAGATAAATAAAGTAAATAAATAAATAAACTAAATTGAAAGTGTACTACTACATACTATCTTTTAACATACAGAACTTAGAATTTATTTTACAACATATTTGATTCGATGACAAACAATTTTTATGTCAAAAATAAAACTTGGCCAAGGCAGACTTGAGCGCTGAAATAATCATTTAAAATTCATTGGCTAACTGTTATACTGTTGTTTCTCTTTTTTAGTTATTGTGAAAAGTAGCAAGCTTCGTGTTCACTTGGTATAAGTCTATTAACGTGTTGCTATCCTTTTTTAACTATTATTAACCTCTACCATTCATACAATAAATCTTGTAAACCTGAAATTTATTAACAATTCCTTATCTTAACACTACTGATAAGTGACATCTCTTAAATGTCTGTATTGGTTTTTACCACCTTCCTACTTTTAATATCATAATACTAAAACTGGACAGACTGAATGCATTATTTTAAGGATAAAATATAGGTTGCTGGAAAAGGTCCAATCCTCTTAAGATAATCGATTGTGGTGTTACTGTTTTTGAGACTTCTTTTATTTTAGTTTTGGTTGATTTCAAAGGTATGCATATTCGTCTCATGAATAATTATTAACAATAAATTATTAAGTTGTCGTTTGTTTTTCTATAACAACACTTTTGATTTTATAAGTATAAAGTTCAAGTTTCAATTTTACATTTTTATGAGACTATTATAAATATGACATTGCATACCTATGAATCGTTATCTAGTTTTAAAAGAACGTCCAATGTACAAGGTAGAACTAGTAAAAATGCAAAAGATGAGCAAAAGTTTTATAAAGAGTTTAGAAGTTTGTTTCTATGAAGGAAAAAATCTGTAAGACGTAGAAAATAAACATATGGGTAGTACCACTTCTATATTGGAATTACGTTTGTCGAAATACGTTTAAAGTTAGTAGTAGTAGAAGAGAAACGGAATAGAAATTTGCCAATAGGAAAAATAGCACGTTGGAAAATATTGGGCAAATTAGACGTCTAGCTTAATGTTAAAGTTCAAATTGGAAATTCCAACAACGATCTCTATAGTATCAGTTTTACTCTTGCAAAAATTTAGTTTCTCTCTTAATTAATGTATTAACTTTCTCTTAAAACCATTAATCTTTCAATTGTTATTTTCTTCAAAAAACTTGGAAAAAAACATCTTGCACTATTGATTTTCTTCTTTCTTCAGTAGCCTATATTTATTTTCTTGCTACTTGCAGCTTTTTGATTTCATCTTCATGTCTTGGTTTGTATTTTGAATTTATGCTTAATTTCTATTCCTACTGTCTTGCAAAATTCGGAACTAATTTTGATCTTATAACATCTAGAATCGCTCCGCTCAACAAGATCAAGACCAAGCCTGAACAGATGAAAATCAAAACTGACTTGGTTATTATCATAATTAGAAATTACATAAATCTGTTTATTTATTAGTACCTTTAGAGAATCTTAAATGCATGAAGCAGATGATTTAGTACAAACTACCTCCTAGAAGCTTTAAATCAAAATCAAGACTCGCATCGATTTTATCTTGATCTTGTGAAAAATAAATAATATTTTTTAATAAGTATGTCAAAACTATGATTCTTTAGACTTAGAACATTCCCTTTTGCCATTTGATTCTATATCTTCATTTTAATAGCCTCAAAAATTGATAGCTTTGCTATAATTTTGCTGTGCCTCCTTTTTATATTATAATTCTCGTACATGGCAATTAAAATTATATGTGTCAAAGGTCAAACCAAGACAAAGCAACACTTTTCAGCCAGCTTTATATCCATTAAAATTAATTAATTTAAAGAATCGTATAAATCATTTTTATTTTAATGCAGATTTGAAAACACGAAAAAGTCTTTTATGTTAATGAAGAAATATCAACCTTTCTCAATTACTTAAAATGTTTTATTGCCTCTGATGAATAACTAAGTAGGTTTCATATAAATTAAGAAAAACTTAGTATCTTGATAAACAATGTGAGCGTTGGGTATTCAACCTTTTAATGCATTTACTGAATAGGAGAGAATAAACTACGTTTCATTAACATCGTAGACGAAAATAAAGAAGTACTTGAAACTAAAAATAACTTTACATTGAAACTAACATGCAATTGTCATCTTTGTTTACCGTAACACTTGCATAATTCTCGTTCCATGTTAACGCAGCGTTGTACTGTTTTACGTTCGAATAAACAAATGAGTAATTGATTAGAAAGACTTTAACGCAAGTTGTCAAAAAGAAAAATGAACTTATCCATAGCTAACCTACACATTTCATTCAAAAAAAAGGTGTTTTTTCTGATGTATTTACAAAGAGCGTA
Organism: Ignelater luminosus; assembly: GCA_011009095.1. NCBI lineage: Eukaryota > Metazoa > Arthropoda > Insecta > Coleoptera > Elateridae > Ignelater > Ignelater luminosus. The sequence goes on from VTPC01090126.1 coordinate 392,408, forward strand.
TCGGAATGCGTAGGAAAGGATGTTTATTGGTAACGAACGATGTGTAAAGCAGTACTTCAGAAACGGAACAACCACGACGTGTTTAGTGTAATCCGTCACCGATATATTCGGCTTCCGAACTGCCCTTGAAAGGAGTATAGGTAAATGACTAACGTAGGAACTATTCCGGTAGTAGGTAGGAATTTACAGACGAACTTCAATCGCCCACGATTTCTTAAATATTATTGACTTTTTGAAGTCTTCAAAATATATGTGTTTATAGGTGGTCATCAAACATAGTCAGCCGTGTATACCACATTTTTCCAACAGAAAGTACCGGAAAACCGATTTATTTACATAAGAATGTTTTGGTTTTCAGCTGCTTCCTATCATAACAAAATCAATATAACGTATTAGAAATAAAAAATTTAAATAATATCAATGGCTTTTTAAATAGCTTGTCACATCAGTTTATTTCGTAGTTTGGAGCCGACAATTAAGTACTTCTCAGTACTCGTTTAATTTGCTGTCAAGTGATGGTGTCAGTGGAACATTACGCTCATTATTTATTTGAAACTCTTTTGAAACAATTGAGCCGTTTTCCAGAGAAAAATACAAAAAACACGCCTTCTTAAAAGGACTGACTCTTTTTGAATATTAAGTAAATGGCTTAATTCTTTTAATTATTTTCACTTAGTGTCAAGTTCAAACGTATGGAGAAACTGTATATTGCCCCCTATTTTAAAGATATTGCCATTAACACAATTAGAGTTGGCCAAAAGCCACAAAAAGTTTGGTGGAAAAAAAATAAAAAGTATACGTGTTTTGGATACTACCGCTTTTGAAGCTAACCGCAATCGAACTAATCGATTAATTAATTAATCAATTAAAATTTTCTCGTGACTGTTTATGTTACAGATTTAGTGTTTACGTTATCGTTCTAATTTGAATGCAATTTAGGTAAAGAACCTGTTAATATCTTTGAGAAACAAATTAGCAAATTCACGTTACCGTTAACCATTTATGCAGGCTCGTTGACCTTTGCCAGTAATAATAATAGCAGAACTAAAGACGGAGTCTGATTGAAACGACTGTTGTTCTTTTATTTTAATATTACAGTTTTATGATTTTGCACAAAAAATGCCGCGAAACTGCTTAATCATTTTAAGAAAAAGCGTGCAAAATTGTTAAAATATGTTAAAACATTATAATTAATTAACATAACATTTTGGTTTTATTTCATATGATCAACTGCAATTTATATACCATAAGGAATTAAGTTGCTAGAAATCTTTGTCTTAATATAAGCATTAATCATGTAAAACAGCTGCTGCTACAATTTCATGAAGTATTTTTGTTACACTTGTTTGGGTAAACTTACAACTGATGGAATTACAAGCTTGTTTTGATTTTCTTCAATATTGTCTGAAAGGTTTTGTCAAATAGAAATCAAAATTGTCCAGTTGTTAATTAATTCTGAACAGCGTGGTAATCTTTGACTTTTTAAATCATTTTTATTGGGTCCTGTCGTCAAATAATGTTGACCTTTTTTTAAGAACACTTGAAAATTTTCCTTGGATATTAGAATTCAAACACTGAAAGAGTATTTCTATTATAAAAAGCATGGATATTTCTATTCATCGCACTTTTTCCGACTTTTGGCCATGTCTGAATTTATGTTAGGATATAAAAAGCTTAAATGTTGGTTTGACTATTACAACGCATTGAAACAAAAGATGCGCCATCTATCATTATTTAAAATACCTTTTATCAAGACTGTGAATTTGTTTTATATAAAAATTCCTAAATATAATACAGCTGCTGCTGTCTTGTCCTCAAACTGTCACTTCTTAAAACCTAGTAGTGAAAAATTGCCAAGTTATTATAAAATTTATAGTAGAGTTTGTTTGATTCGAACACCAAAACCTTA
>VTPC01090126.1:394464-546426 GCA_011009095.1 Ignelater luminosus
AAATTATTGCATTAGCGTTAAATTAGATATTTAAAATGCAAATTTTCTGATGTTTGGTATTTCTAGGTTAATCTAAAATTATGGTTTGAACTCGCATTATATCACAGATTAGTTAATTTACTTTAATTATCTATCTTTAATGAATCACTTTTTCATTAATTTTTTACTCTAAACGACTAGAGATTATGGTAAAAACTAAAAATGCTGCTAATAGCGCTTATTTAGAATTAATTTGTTGATGACGGCATACCTTTAGTTAATGACTAATTTTTGAAGATGTGAAACACTATTTAAAATTTTTCTAAATAAGCGAAAACATTATTTTTACAACTTACTCATACAGAAAAAATGATAAAATTAGATTATGATGGAAAGCGCTGATCAATCATATCGAAATGGTAAACGGAAAGTACTATAAATATTTTATTGAGAGCAAAAATGAGTTTTAATCTTTTTTTATTCCAAAGAATTCATTCTTAAAATAGTTCAGCTCATTAACGGAGAAATATACCTTTTAACATGGCCCGTTTTAAAAGAGCTTGCTAATTAGAATCACGTCATCTAGTGATACGGAAACCTCTACCGACACACCATATTTGTTCAAATTACAGCATTTTAATATTCAAAAAGTATCATTATTTTGAGATCAATCTTGATTGATCAAAAAGTTTGACAGCAATACATTCTATTAAATCGTGAAAAATAAAAAGAAATTTGAAATGGTAGATCCTACTACATTTTCTTTCAGTGAAATCTACTGCTTAGAATACCTCATTAGATTTTGGATAGTTTACTTCTTTATGCTTATCCAGAATTACGTCTGCCAAAATCCTAGTAAGACTTATTTTTATAAAAAGAAGCATTCAGTAGATTTTTAGAAAGTTCCAACTTCCTCCTCGTATTAATTTATTTTTGCACAATTCACGGACCACACGTCAACACACAAAATATAGTAAATGGTTTTCAAACAAACTGTTGATACGTTCTTCCGTTCATTTCCTTCGACACTATACAACAATGGGATATTTAAATAGCGTGAGAATCTGTCAGAAGATATTCATTACTAAATTGACACGGACCTTGAATTCAAAGAACTTCTTTGTAGATTTTAGTTAAAATGGGGACAGCAGATACCTTAGAAGATTAAAGTATGTTATGCAGAACCTAACAGATATCAACTACTCTGAAAAATTATGTTTTGGATTTATCAAAAGTCTGCGTGCTAAAATAACACATGATATAAAATTTTTTTTAGAATATTACTAAAGGTTAGAAAAATAAAATTTTAAAGCTTCTGATAGCTAGTTTTAATCAAACAAATGAAAGAGTATTAGCTATGTTTTCAGATAATTAATTAATAATAGATCAATAGCTATGAGGTATTACTCGAGAAAAATATTTTTGTTTTTTTTATATTTAAGTAGGATGCCTTATAAGTGATATTTAAAATTTTCAAATTATTAACGTGGATGGATACTTTAACGGTCAGGTTATCGAGGCCGTTGCCAGACACGCTTGTCAGAGAGTCTCATACACAACGTGCCAAAAGAAAGTTAAGATTTCGTATTTACTTAAAATTATTCGAAATATACAGGGTCAGAGTGAGTAACTTACATATTTTTAGCTAATTTATGTGTTAACGTAATATTAACGTAATAGTTTGTTATCTTAAAAAATAATATAAGATAAATATTTCCTTACATACTGTACCACTACATTAACAAAAACAAAAACCAAAAAAATTTCAGTAATAAGTGAAAAACAAACACAAGCTTTAAAAAATATTTACTTATTTATTTAAACAAAGCGTAACTTGAAACTATTATTAAAGTGACCACAAAGCCCACATAACTCATTATTATTACTCCAAACGAATTTGTAAAGAAGAAAGTGTTTGTAAATAGCGCTCTCAGAGAAACAATGAAACTGCAAGTAAGTAGCAGACAAAACAATAGCTACTTTGTAAATGTAACTGAAATATAATTATATATTGAAACATAAGGTACAATTCTGACTGTAGAAATTACTATTCCAATTCAGATTTCACATTTTCCACTAACGGCTAGTTTAATTTTAATTTGCAAAATAGAAATTAAACATATTATTACAAATTCTCGACTGTAACTTGAGATATAAATTTTCAAAAACAAAGTCAAACAATATCAAGATAATTAATTGCAGTCGTTTTTTTTGTCACAAATACAAATAATTTAAAATAAGCTGACTGAACAATTATAACGTGTCCATTGTCCGTCCTAGTAGTAGTAGTAGACTAGATGTCTGCGGTTGTAAAACAGAAAACAAGATATTTTCAAAAAAGCAGTACAGAAGAAAATTGTTTTCGTTTCAAGTACCATTAAAATTAACTGTGCGAATACGTCTATGAACCGTAAAACATCTGCACCGAAGCGAGTTTATTGGCTTTGTCTTATCGAGAACTTGGTAATGAAATATTATTATTAGATAGATAATAAAAGTGATGTTCCATAATTTTAATAGTTTTCGCCATTGATGATAATAGTTTTAAAAATGAAAACATTTCAGTACATGAACTATATTAAGAGTAAATAGTTTTAGAATCCGAGATATATTTAATTATAATTCACAACTGCACTTAATATACCATACCACGCGGAACTTGGGCCAACACCAAATTAACCTCGGTAACAGATTTGTCTTACACTTCTCTTTAACGGAAAATTTCACATTAGTAACAGTTTTCAACATCTATTAAATCTACAAAAAAAATAAAATCGCGCAAATTACATAACTTCTAATATTTGTCTTTTCTTACAGAACAAAATACATGGCGAAGAAGAAAGAAATGCATAACACGATTAAAATTCCCCAAAATGCGACTGAATCCAAACACGGATATTGAACAAGCGGAATTGCGGATGTTAATGTCAGAATTTCCAGATGCAGAGGCGCCAGTTATCCAAATTTATCAAATTATTGGTCTGAGACGTCGTCGTTTGATCGAAGAACGTCAAGCATACCTTTCAACTAACGCTTCCAAATGGTGTGAATTTGACATAACCAATGGTGTTCGAGCTTGGTTGTTAAATGGAGATCGCAACTTTAGTCTAGAATTACAGTGCTCCCAGTGCAATACAAGTGTTCTTCAACCACTCCAAGTAGCTCTCAGTATTTTAGGTTATTCAGATAAACGACGTGTACGTCGTGCTAGTCCATATCATGATAATAATCAACAAGGAGGTCGAACTGACTGTACGACGAACAGCGCAAAACAACGTTGTTGTCGTCATTCTTTGACGGTTTCGTTTAAAGACTTAAAAGTTCCCCAAATTAGTTCGATTATACAACCTAAGTCGTACGAGGCAGGTTTTTGTAAAGGACGATGCCCTTATAATTATAATCATGCAACTAATCATTCGCGTATACAAAGTTTAGTGCATAAACTAGATCGAAAGGCAGTGCCTCGTGTTTGCTGTGCACCTTCTAAACTAGCACCGCTGGATATTTTACGGGTAGATCCTTATGATTTTACCAAACTTAATGTGGAAAAATGGGACAACATGAGAGTACTAGAATGTGCGTGTTCCTAGTCTATACCAAAGATACACAACCTTTAGCGGAATGTACGGGTCAAACTATGCATTTAGATGTTTGCGAATACCTATTTTTTATGTTTCTGTGATATTATATACCTAATTGTTTATTATTGTTGTTGTATTTATTTCACTTTTTATCAAGTAAGTCACATATACAATGATACTAATGTGAGTAAGTATTATTTTAATAACTATATGCTGGTTTTTAAAAAAAAGATTTAATATATTTATTGATCGTTTTATTCATACATTGTAATAAACGAATATTTTAAATATTTATCCTGTGTCTTTCTAATAACAAAGTTAAATCTATGATGTTACTGATGACCATTACATATATATAATTGCGGTAAGTATATACAAAATAATAGATCCACAGATTTTTAAACATTACTAATTAAAAGGAAATACTACAATTTTATCATCTCCGAATAATCATAATAGAAAATACATGACAATGAGTGTAAACACACTATAAAATCTTTACCTTCATTACCATTTTTTCCTTGATGTGCTAGTTTCATATTTATCTGTAGTGAGAACTGCATCAAGGTAAACTTTACAAGTTAGTTACGATCTTAAGAAACAAGCTATATGTTATAAGTGTATTTATAAATAATTATTAATACTGATGCAATAACGTGCTGAATACAAAGTGCATCTTTCTATCACTTAAAATTTTTACTCGATTAAGTATGTTTTAGATGATGAAAGGATGCTTTTAACATTCACTTTTTCACTGCTATAGCTGGAGATAGAAAATGTAAATTACACAATCGACTACTGTCAAACGAACAAAGTAATTAAACTGGCCTTGGTTTGGTATAGATAAAATTTTCAAATCGTTTTTCAAGTAGATGTTTATTAGACTATTATTTTTATTTCCATTGCTTCATCAAACAATTTTATATTTCTATGTAATCAAATTAGTGTTTTTATAGTTTTATAAATAATCTTACCTAATGGCATCTGTAATTCAGAAAATATAGGTAATAGTAGGAAGTTGAAAACAATAATCAGAGTCAACTTCCCATTGAATCAACTGTAATTGCTAATGTTTGTTAAATCAGCTGACAAAACATTCATCAATTTAGTATTACAGATTATAGTATAGTAGAAAGAAACAAAACACTTAACTGTTACATTTAGAAATGTATTACACCGAGAAAAATAACCATGCAATAAATTCTCTTCTTGATATTGAATGATGAAAGCTTTTATTCGTACAATGTTTTTGCAAAAAAAAACAGAAAAGTCATAAAAGTGAACCTCTTTAAGAACTCGAAGGCTCATTTTCAACCAAAAATGAGAATTTTGAGAAGTCAGCGTAAGAAGTAATTAATAAAATAAAATTTTAGAACCGAACATTTAGTGGGATATTTACAGAATACGTTAAGATTGTTCAATGAGAATTCCAACAAAAGATTCAGTAAAGAGAAGAGAATGAATTACCGTTATGTTATTGATGTTTCATACAGGAGGTTATACATTCTCGGCACAAATAAAAGGTATTGGATTTAAAGACACAAGTTGTTTCTAGAACAACTTCCAAATAAGTTTGCAAATTAATGTACATATTTTAAGAATATGTAATGTTTTATGTTGACATCATTTGTTTTCTATAGTCTATTTTTAAAATACAACAAATATTGTTTAATAATTCGTTGAAACACGACTAAAATCTTTCTCTGTAAAGGTAGATAACTATGTGCAAATTAGAAGAAAATTATATTTAGGTATGTATCTTTTGTATTTTATAGTCTTGGTGCTCAAGTACCGGAATTGACATGCAATAATCATACGTCATCGTCAATCATCTTTTAGACAAAAAAAACGCATTTTAATATATCATCCCTCACTTGAAATAGAAGTGTGAAAACCTAACTGCCACATATTGTAGTAGTGGTAGCTATATTCAGAACTGTCTTATAGTCTTCTTTATTTTACTCATGCCTGCTTAGAAATTAAAAATCTAATACATAACAATTATAAGAAGAGGTGAAACATCTCGCAGCATGGTGTATCTAAAATTTACAGAATGCAAAATACAGCTTTAATGATTACCAAGTCACTTACCGGCATTGCTTGGTAACCACTTTGAGTTACAGAATCGTTTAACGTTCCTTAACAAACATCTCTTATTTACCAAAACCTATGATGTTCCTAACATGTATAAACGTTGTAATTATTGATGCCTCATTAAAATCATCTTTATTTAAGAATTCCGGAAACTAAACAAAAATAGCCGTTACTTCATTAAAAACCGTTCACGCTATAGCTCATTGTTTAGGATTATATCAATGACTAAACTGTGATTTGGACAGCACTGAAAAACTTAATATATTCTGTGGTTCAATATTAAACTGTAAATTGAAGGTGCGTCTTATACATATTCAATTTTAAGATAAATAGATGAAATTCAAATCATCGGGTTTGCATGTAATAGCCCTTACAAAAAATTTCGTATTGCGTGTATTCATCTACCATTAGATTTGTCATCGCTACTTACAACAAACACTAGCTTAATTTGGAACTGATTGCATTAATCACCCTGTTTATAGTAATCGTGTTGAAATATTAAACTTGGCAAAAAGTTCAATTAATAATTGATTCATCAAATAATAGTTTTGAGGTATTTTTCATAGAAATATATTATGTAAAACTACTATATCCGCATCTGTAAAATTTCTTGTGCTTCCAAAACCAGTATAATTGTTAAGCCAAATAATCTATCCAGAAGTAAAAATATCACAAAGTCGGATATAATGAAAATTTTCGAGTACAAAAAGATGTCAGCAAATTTACTCTTTTCACATTATATCTTTCTCTGAAACCTGGTTAACCAGCAGTATTATAAGTAACGAATTGTTTCCGGATCATTTTTGTTTGTGTTTTTCGATCACTCTGTATAATAAAACCATCTAGTTGAAACTTCAGTAATGTTTTAACTAACAAAAACCAAAGTTTGCTTCTGTGAAAGTGCACTAAAATCAAGGGTATCTTTGTAAAAAAACAATTAAATAACGCTGACTCTTATAGTGTGATCAAGAAAAAGAAAATACGAGAAATGTAATGGAATGTTCTGGATAGAAAGTAGTTTTATAATATAGAGGTAATTGTTCTGTACAACCTTTTCTGGTAACATTGACAGGCTGTTGGTACAACATGTAAATTATCCCAAGTTATTATAAGAAAAGCTAAGAAATATGTTATTCTTTTATAACATTTTTATCAAAACTAATATTCTGAGAAGTAACTTTCTAACTATGACAGATACAGTTAACAATAGCAATTACAAAATAATCTTACACAGCTGAAAAAGACAAGTGACTGTATTTTCAGGTATATGACTGGACTGACCAAGAAAAAACAGAGAAGCCGTTGATAGATTATTAACGTTAAATTCTTGTTAGACTATACAGAAAATTAGACTGAAGAAGACAGAGACAGCAGAAAAAAGTTCTATCGTATATCTCAATATTATGAACTTTCAATTACTCTTTTCGAATTAAACTACACAAATAATTATACTTTTTTTTCAATAGTATTTGGACTGTTCGAGATAAACCTTATTGCCTGAGGTTATAAAACTCAGATGTTATCCCATAATTGCTCAATTGCGTGTAAAAGATAAATCTCTATTTAAGGTGGAACGTACTCTATTAAATTTAAGTCCTTAATAAAAATTTCGGATTTATGACAAGGCTGCACGCGTACTCTTCAGAACAAGCTGGTTTCCTAAAAGATTGGTGATTCTGGGATACTCAAAATCAAATCGAAGCTTGGTTTACCGAATGTATACGTTCTGCTATTTGCCGAAAAGAGACCGTTCTAGCATTTCTATTGTCACCAGTGGTATACGTGGAGAATTTTACTCGTTTCCTAATATCCTAATAAACTAAATATTAATTATTTTTGTTTCCCCAGAACATTTTTACATTTGAGAAGAAAAATATTTAGAAAAAATTAATTATAGAAAAGAGAATAGGCAGAATAATCTATTTAGCTGAATGAAACTTGGATCAACAGAGAATACACGGTATCAAAGGGTAGCAAAACAAAGGTATTAAGACAGGAAGATGGTCAACAGGGTTGGAGGCTTCACGACATTTGATCACTACACGTATTGGTAGTGATAGTGGTTTTGTTGATGATGGCTGGTTGACCTTCAGATCCAAACAAATCAAATTATTTTGAAAGCATGACAGACGAAGTATTTGAGAAGACATATTACCTAAATTAGAGAGAAGTTCGGCTGTTGTCGTGGATTATGTACTATATCATAGACGTTAAGTAAAACTACATTCAACCTCGGCATGCAGAAAGAGTCAAATTATGAAGAAGTTCCAAGAGGAAGGTAGATCTACTTTTGAAAGTCCAACATAAACTGTAACATACGCAGTAGGCAACAGATTCTATCGATATAAGTACTAAGAAAGTTTATAACAATTGAAGAAAAAGAAAGATCTTGGAGTGATTTTAATTTATTACTCACTGAATTTGACTTGAGTTGGATAGAGAAGAAATAAAAATCATCCGGTGGCCAATTCATCCTTTGATTCTCAGCTAATCAATCTACAGAATTTGCTCATATGGTTTTATAGATGTTTGAAAAACTAGTTAAGCAAGAAAGGTAAGTTCTTAAAACATCTAAAGAATCTTCTACTAGAAATAAATAATAGAATTTTTGGAAAAGCACTGATTTGTTTTGAAGAATTTCCAAACGGAAACCTCAAACAAGTTTTTAAAAAACTCTGCTTAGTGCACTTCTATTTTACTTTTCAACAGTGTTACGCTGTTGGTCTACTATATAGTAGATGGCAACACTTACTGCATCGTTTCTCAATATATCTTGTAGAAGCCTTTTCTAAAGATACAATGTGCATTTTATATGAAAATTCATTACTATCTATTTACTTTTGTACATGAAATTATGTAAATACTTACCTAATTTCTATATGACTATTCTCCATTTCTCCTGTTTTCATAAGTGTAACAACACACTACATTTAAACTAGGATCTAATATTCCATAACCTAAATTGAGATTAATTAAATAAAACAATATTTAATCGCGTTTATAAGCATATGTCGAACGATTCAAATCAGGCGACCTAAATGCTATTTTTGACAAGGAATCAACTAAAATTAGTTTGGTACGACTTTTTATTGATCATGATGGAGAGAATAAGAATCAAGAACGACGCATTTATTAATTTAATTAACACGCGCTTTATCTTGATAGGGATACTATTTAAGAATTCGCAATTTAGGATCAGGGGATCCAGGAGTGTTGGTATAGCAAATTTGAAAGGTATCAGAATGTATCACATTAACTTGTATGCCATGATTATATGTGATCGTTGTTTTCAAATTCTTTTGTCAAATTTGCTTGTATTTGTTTTCGTGTTTTCGTCGGTATACATAAAAAACTAGAACTAGATTTGAATACGCCTTTTAGAACTTCAGCAAAATCACTGAAATAACAGGCCTATAATACAACGAGAATAACTTTTAATATGAAGGAAAAGGAATAACTTACCGTTTTGAAGCCTATTGTTAATTCACAGGATCACTGTCGCTGTATTCACACCTGAACCTGAAAACCATTTTAAAATTAGATTGTTTATTTGATTACAAGGATTTTCAATAACTAGTGTGTTAAACTTTTAATTCATACTTTGCAAATAAAATCATTAGACATGTCTTCTATGCATGTCCAGTAAATGCAATCTAGACGGATTGTCGAGAAAATAACTTCATATTTGTGCAAACAACAATTTTATATGTATACATCCATACTAATTTAAAGTCAAATTTAATTCAAATAATTTGGTCACGTCTTTCTCTTAGAATGTTGAACAGTTTTAAACAAGAAATTTCACTTATTGACCAAGGCTTTTGGTTCTGTATTAAAAAAGTAATTCCTGAATGGTCTCTGGCGTTTCGTGCCTGGCTTCATCTTCTCGGACTGATCAAGCTTGTTGAGCCAAAATCCTCCCAAAATTACTCAGATATTTTATCAGGTGCAAAAGTCTGGCAAAAATAGCATAACCGTAAATACTTGAGGCATAATATAATCATTTATATCCAAGCAGAGAAAGTCCGATGGAGTATTGTTATGATAAGCTCTTTTGATAATAATACAACCCGTACTGATGACTTGAAAATACAAATATGAAAGTTACAGTATCACGTATATACGTAACACTCTATATAAACGAAAATAAGATTAGTTAATAGAGAAATTAAAACAAAAAAGCTACTTTTTTAATTTTTGTTAACTTTTTAAATAACGAAGTTATGAAACAATTCGGTTTAAGTGGGACACCCTGCATGTCATCAGTCAACAACAAAAACTGAAATAGAGTTAAATTAGTTCTATTTAATTTTGTTGGACTACTAAATTCGTGCTGCTAAAATCGAGAATAATAAAGTAAGCAAAGTACCACCTAGTTAAAAACTGCTAATTACTAAAACAGGGAAACATCTAAGGAAAGGTCCTTCTTCTAATATTTCTGATACAAATTATTATTATTATTAATTATTATAATATGTGCCAATCTTTATATTTTGAGTCGACGTCTGTTTGTATACCCCGCTTTATTGATTATCTAGCAAGTGCGTAAACCACGTTGCCGAATTATTCATAGGCTTCTCTGGTTGTTTCTAGTTTTTATTCGTTATTTGATTGTTTTTAGCCTTTGTTTCAGAGATCGTCTTCTGTAAGATAACTAATAGCAGATGAAAATTTTAGAAGGTATGTTTAATCTGGCAACATAGCACGTTAGGAAAAATAAACAAAACACCCTTTCTCGATTGTTCCTGAAGAGGTGGTTAAATCAGCGGTTAAATATCATAAAAAATGTCTGATGATACTAAACCCGATGAAGATTTAATAGAAAAATTGCAAGATATAGCAAATAAACTTCGAATTCATTCTGTAACTTCAACACAAGCATCGAAATCAGGGTAAGCGAATATTTTTATTTCCAGCGCTTAGTTCTAGGTTATATAATCAATCTCTATTAATAATATATTATACGCGTTTTCATTTACAGCAATTACAGGGTGTATTTTAGATTTCAATACTGAGTGATTGTATCTTTCGTAAAATAAACATAATAGTACAATTTATTTTATGTGTAAATTATAATAAGTCCTGATTTAAATTAAAACTGGAACACCAGACAAATAAACAATAGCCATTTCTGCATACATTTCTGTTACATTTATTCTTTCTTTTTCAGTTCGTTGCTAAAAATTCGTTCTCAACGATGTTGATTTTTGTGTACACTTTAATTCTATTAAATAAATAAATAAATGCGTTTTCATTTTTCCTACAAGATCAAAATTCATTAACTTAACTTTTTTATAAAAACAAATGAATAATAAATATAAGAGATACACCGCATTCCAGATGAATGCTCCTACTGAAATTGTAGATACGATTTCTTCATTTTCCCGACTTTGAATTAAGAGCTAAAATTATAAATCTATTGCAGGTAGTTTATAATGGTAGTAATTTCTTATAATACCGGAGAGAATGTTGATGTTACAGATTTTGCTTTATTAACAAAAAAGAAACTACCATGCACTGCCTGTTCAGGGCACAGCAAATATTTGTTAAAAATGATGAGCTTTTCATAGGAAAAATCAAAAACGATATCTTAAAACAAACTATTAAAAACAAATAAAAACATCAATCATCATCTTTGACAATTTTTTGAGATTTTTCCCTCCTGTAAAAGTATATGCTATATTACACATCGCGTATGACAACAGTTCCGCGTCATGTCCAGTCGGTGCAAATGTCGGCTAGTAGTAGTACCACAGGTAGTACCCTCCGTTGCCTTTGGGAGAGGCACAACTATCAAGTGTATGATCCTTGAAGGATTCTTGCTCTCCTAGGTGTCCGCTTACCGAATGTGTCCCGCGTCGCGGCGCTAGTAAGTTTGCGGCCTCGAAGTCCTTATCCAGCCACTGTCACCGTTTGTTCCTACCGGCCGCTACTGATTTATACTACATTTGTGTGCCTCAACCAACAACGTTTGCGAGAGCCATGTATATCCATATATGTATTGCCCCTGTCATGGACCCCACACAACACCTAGCAAAGCAATACGTGGCCACCAATTCTACAATATTATATCTACTGATAACAACATCTGGGCACCAAACCACATTCCATCTCCAAGCCTCTTCAAACTCGGCACCTACGACCGTCGAAGACAATCCATAACATAAGTACTTCTACTTCGACTTCTCATCAACTTATCAAATGAATATGATGGATTGAGGTTACTTTCGGGTTAAAACAGAAGCGTTTTAACGTCGTTTATTTTATTATTATAGGTTCGTTTTTAAGGAGTCATCTAGGCATTTGGAGCTGCCAACTGTAAAGAGCCCTTTAAACTTTGTTGAACCCCCTCTATTATATTTCATGTCAGTTTTCAATATGGAAGAATTGATTCAATTTCTTAAAATTTTAAACAGATATCGCAACTATATGAACGGTAAGTACTTAAGACCTGTATTTTTACTTACTCTGTCCCGGCTTCGAGTGCGAAGCGAGGCAGTCGACCCGGTCTGCAGCGCGAGCGGTGACGCATCGGTGACGAAGAGTACGGGCTCAACCACAAACGCGGTAGTTGGGGAGCTACCGCCAACCCACCCTCCAGAGTCTGTGTTTGGGGGGGCACAGGCCTGGCCCACATCCACCACCAACGGGGCGACTTGAGGTCGCATCGCTGCATCAACCCAACCGACCGTCGGTCTCCAGGAATTGAGGGAGCTTGAAGACCGCGACCGCCACAAACCCAATCATACCCAAGATGCAGTAGATGGATCAACGGCCGCTCCACCACCAACCGGCGTCTGCGTAGGGGTGCGCAGGCCCGGCCATCATCACCACACATCTCAGCCTCACCCGATCGGCCTGGGTAGCTACCGGGCCGTGATTACCAAATTCCATTCCTACCCAAACCCTCGAGCCCGGGGCTCCTCGAGGTACCTACTCCACGACGCCCGGAAATTCTTCGTCAATCCGTCACGCTTCCCGCCAAATCCATTCCCTCCAACAACTTCCCGCCAAATCATTCCCGCCTAACTATTCCCGCCAATAATCACCACACCCATTCCAACCACCACACTGTTCTCACTGGGTTTTCCGTGGTTTCCCCAGTGGTTAAGGCAAATGCCGGAACAGTTTTGCACTTCCACGGCACACTACATTCACCTAGACACCACACACCACTACACTAACATATACACACTCTCACACTTCTCATTACACAATTCCAATACCGTTCTGAAAAGAACCGTCGCGTCGAACTCCTCGTCGTCTCTGTGTGACGGCTCGCTGGCCGTCCTTGGGTACACCATCCAACCTGGGTCATCGACTTCATCACCTGCGGGGATTATGGAGAACCTGCTTCCGGCCTGCACCACCTTCGCCACCAGACCATCATCACCGTGGACTGCGGGCGTGTGGACTGCTTGGTACCCGACATGGTGGCGTGCACGACAGGAGTTATCCACCATTTCTCCAATTCACCAGCCATAGAGAGATTAAGTTCTCTAAATGGCAGCCACCTACGGTGGCATTTATTCATTGATCCCCTCCCTTACGCTGTCTGTTCAGTTTATATTTCAGAGCATTTGTCTCATAGCATCAGATGTCCACAAGATGGCCAGCCAGATCTAGCATTCCAGAGTACCGGTCACGAGAACGAGTGTCGGCTCCGGTTTCGGTGCTATTTGTTAAAGGAGAATCGGTATTTGTAGAAACAAAAAGTCTAGAATGTAACAACAAAGCATTTTATTGGAAATAAGAGTTACACAAATGAAACAAAGCAATAGAAATACATAATTCTAATTCTCTATATTCAAATCTTTATCCTCAAAAACTAGCAGATAACGTAATAAAATAAAAAAAGAAAGTTGAAACCTGAAAAACTCGATATAAAAGATCCTAAGTAATGATTTGAGCACTAAGTGGATAAAGTTAGTGTTGCAATGCTAAATTATGCGTTGGGTATTTTCCGTGCTAAGACAAGACCATAACCCGTGGTAGTGGCGCAGCGATATTGTCACGAACCTGGGTTCGGAAATTCTCCTGACTGGATACGAAGGGAGTGGTCTTCCTTGAACGTCCCAGCGAGACACCAAGGGCGCCCCTCTGGGAAAATTTCTTTTGGTTTTGCGGGATAACCCCATCAAATGCAGGACGAATGGTGGCTTTAAACTTGTATAAGACAAACGAATGCTTTTTATTTAAAAAAAAAATAATAAAATCATTCAGTGCATTCATTTATTAAATAAGCAAATAACCCTTTAGCTGACAGGTGAGATCAATAAATCGCCTTTATCGGAAATTTTAAGTTTAGGAAACTGTAGTAAGCTCGATTTTTGTTCGTAATAATTCTTCTTGGAAGAGGTCTCGATTACATTGGCGGTTTTACGGGTGTTGAAAGTGTCGTCCAAAATTAGTCTGGACGTCGATGGACGTAAATTGAATTTCCACTAGACATCCGTTTTTGGACGTTTATCGGACGACCGTCAGCGGACGTCATTGAACATCCGATTTTGGTCTATAAATATTTATGTGCATAAGTTGTAATACATCCATAAATCCATTGCAATCTATTTTTGGGCGTTCATCAGACGATCATGTACAAATTACATCCAGTAATGGACGTCTGCTAAATGTCCAAAGGTGTGACAAGTGTATTGTATATTGCACGTCCGATGATCGTCCAATGGAAGTTCGTATGCTGGAATACTGTTCTCGGAAAGATAAATAAAGCCTGGTATCTTTAACAATAACCAACGAAATAGGAAAAAAAGATATTATCTGTTATTGGTATTCTTTATGTTATGTATCCGGGCGGCATCCGTCCTTTCGTCTAGTGAGAACCGGCATGGGGTCCACGATCCTTAAACGAAATGATTGTCTCATACGTCAGCCAGCTGATAAATTTGACGCCGTTAAGAATGCCAGCACACGTTACCAATTGGTAAATAAGCTATAATCCTGGCATTCTTTGTTACGCCACGGTATCAAGTTTCAACATATGAAGCAATCGTATCGTCTAAGAACCGTCACCGGCGCCAGCATTCGTTTGTTAATAGTTACTTTAGTGAGAAAAGTGAATACAAACTGTGTCCTGAACAGGCAGTACATGTAGTCTCTTGATTTGAAATTAAAATCTCAAAAAACGAACAATTTTAATTTTATCATATCATGCTATTGAATTGAACTTCGATGCGTGATCTCAGCAACATTAGAAATACACGTTTGCTTTGTGACGTTATAATTTCTACCTTATTGCCTGTTGCTCATCATGCTTCATCCTGTGTACAATGCAAATTTTTAAAAATTAAAAATTCTGATTTCAACAAAATCTGAGTTTCTAAAGATTATCTCTTGTTATTATATTATGCTTGTCGTCAGTATCTACAATACTGTTTGTTTAAAACACAAATTTAAAAAATTTGAGACATTCAGATGCTAAAAGAAATCATTTTGAAAGAATATTGTTAACTGTTGATAACCTTTTTAGGCATCCTACATCATGTTCCTCCATAGCCGATATTATTGCAGTATTATTTTTCCATACCATGCGTTACATAGTAAAAAAAACCTAAGGATGTTTCAAATGACAGATTTATTCTCTCTAAAGGACATGCAGCACCTATACTTTATGCTGCTTGGGCTGAAGCTGGCCTTTTTCCATTGGAAGACTTAAAGAGTTTAAGAAAGCTGAAATCAGATTTAGAGGGACATCCAACACCAAGGTTAAATTTTATAGATGTTGCTACTGGATCCCTCGGCCAGGGATTGGCTGTTGCTGCTGGAATGGCTTTTGTTGGTAAACATTATGATAATGCTCCTTACAGGTAACTATTGTTAAAAATTATGTCAAATAATGTATGAAAATGAATATATATTATCGAATATAATACTTCTATTGATATCTAGGGTCTATTGTTTAATTGGAGATGGTGAATGTGCAGAAGGTTCTGTTTGGGAATCAATTAATTTTGCAGGTTATTACAATTTAGACAATTTGTGCGCAATTTTTGATGTAAACCGTCTTGGTCAATCGCAAGCTACTAGTCTGGGTTATCATTTAGAAATATATCAAAAACGTTTAGAAGCATTTGGTTGGAAAGCTATTGTTGTAGATGGTCACAACATTGAAGAAATTGTAAATGCTTTCGATATTGCTTCAACTATTAAAGAGAAACCAACGGCGCTGATTGCTAAAACAATAAAAGGAAAGAATTTTCCTAATGTTGAAAATCTTGAAAACTGGCATGGAAAACCTTTAGGTGACCGTGCCGAAGAAGTTCTTCAGCACCTTAATAGTTTATTAAAAAACCAAAATGAGCTTCACCTGCATCCACAAGAACCTGTTAAAAATGAAATTCCACCAATTGATATATCAAATATTAAGTTAGCTTCCCCGCCTTCTTATGGAAAAAATGAAATTGTATCTACGAGATCTGCCTATGGTACCGCTTTAGCAAAAATAGCAAAAAATAATAACAGAGTAATAGCATTTGATGGAGACATGAGAAATTCTACTTACTCCGAAAAGATTAAACAAGTAGATCCTTCTCGTTTCATTGAATGTTTTATCGCCGAACAAAATTTAGTTGGCGTAGCTATAGGAGCAACGTGTAGAGATCGTACAGTTGCTTTTGTTTCTACCTTTGCAGCTTTCCTTACAAGGGCCTTTGATCAAGTACGTTTATAAGAAACGCTTTTTAATTTAATATACATTATACTTTTACAGATTCGAATGGGTGCCATTTCACAGACGAATGTTAACTTTGTTGGCTCGCATTGTGGAATAAGTGTTGGGGAAGATGGTCCTAGTCAAATGGGTTTGGAAGATATTGCTATGTTTCGATCAATTCCTGGTAGTACAGTATTCTACCCCAGTGATGCAATTGCATGTGAAAGGGCTGTTGAAATGGCAGCCAATACTAAAGGCATATGCTATATTCGAACAACTCGTCCTAAGACTGCTATAGTATATTCTAATGATCAAGAGTTTTATGTATGTTTGTTAATTAAAAATATCTTTTTATTTTTAATTAAACTAAATTTGCAGATTGGAAAAGCCAACATTTTAAAACAGTCCAGCAGCGATAAGGTTTTGTTAATTAGTGCTGGTATAACTCTGCTTGAGACACTTAAGGCTACAAATGAACTCGATAAGATAGGAATTAGTGTTAGAGTTATGGATCCATTTACCATTAAGCCAATTGATCGAGAAGGTATTATTAAAAATGCACTTGAAGTCGGAGGAAGAATAGTGACTGTAGAAGATCATTATCCTCAAGGTGGGTTGGGTGAAGCTGTATTATCAGCTGTTGCAGAAGAAAAAGATGTGATAGTAAAAAAAAATGGCTGTACCAACTGTGCCTCATTCTGGACCTCCAAGTGACTTATTAGAGTATTACGGAATATCTGCTAACCACATTATTAAAACTATCAAAGAGATATTAACATTATAATGTTACAAATTATTTGATATTCGTAAAGCAAAACTCTTGTTCTAAGAATCTAATACTGTTTGTAACACTACATGGTTATTATAACTAATATTAATCTTCAAAAACTAATAAAATATTATTGTGTTTTGAATTTGTTTTAGTCATCATCTCTTTCATGTTTGATAGTAATTGTAAGCATTGTATTTTGTAGTGATAAGACATGCATACAACTTGGGGAATTTCTATCTATGTTTTTTAAAAATTCAAAATATCAAAATTTTGAGGGCATAAGTTGCATTAACAGATACCAAAAAAGCACATTGATTTCACTGCCTAGTTTCTCCAACACTTTCAATTGGAGATGTAGGCTATTCATACATAAGTTTTTATTTTAAAGTTTAAAGATTTATTTAACAAATAGTTTAAGCTTTATATTTATGAAGGTTGATGAAACTAGATACTTATTGAAACATTACGTTCCGCTTCTTTAAATAGTTTTTCTCCAAGTTAGTCTTAATGGACTTGATAGTAGTCTTTAGTTGGCCAACCTGGTTTCATATAAGGTTAAGTGCAAAGTCTGTGTATAGGTACGTAAATTCTTTCCAAGGCGCATCATTTTTGATTTGAAAATATGAAATGGGCTCCAAGAGCTTGACAGATTTTAAATTTTTTTATGGGGATTTTGAAACAAAGTATATCAAAAGTAAGTACTAGCAACACTTCTGCAGAGTTTTGTTCTAGGACAAGAGTAATGTAATGTAGCAATGTGTTGCTCATCCGAAAACGAAGAGTAGGTATATCTTTAAAAAGCAAAGGATTTATGACCATAGACTCAGTAATTCTCTCAGCGCTCCAGAGTTTGCTGAAACTTTCTAAACGATATAACCTTTACTTTCAATGCCAAGAATTTTGACAATTCATTATCATGAAATGTCAATTGCCTTTTAGAATGGGCTCAAGTTATTCTCAGCATAAAGAAAGTACGCTAAGTCAGCACTCTAGCAAACCTTGGCATGCAGAGAATCAGTGTGAAATAGCAATATGTTCCACACGAATTGCTGAGTCCACTGCACGCACCTATGAATTACACCAAGTGTAGATTTAGAAATTTATTAGTAAATTTTTAATTTTCAATTATATGCCCCCAAATTATTTTAGAGCAAAAACGTAATAGGATCTTTTTAGAGAATAAAACCTGCACACCTTGATTTTGGAAAACCGAGGAAAAATTAAGATTTCTGCAAGATTCTTAATGGTGTGTAAACTAGTTCTACATCTTGTAGAATAACAATAGTACAACAAAAACAAAGTTTGTTTTGAGAAAGGCGGCCGACCCAACTTTTGACAATTATTTTTGCTCGGGATCGTCTCATGCAGTGTTCTTGTCATTTAAATAATAATCCAAATTTGAGTGACGAAAACAAGAGACGATCCCAAGCGAAAATAGCTATCAGAGGTAGCTTATCGAATGCAGGGTTAGTTAAATAGATTTTCTTCAAGATGGTTTATTGTCGTTTTACGACTAACACCGTGTATAATAAAGGGGCGTTGTCAGTCAAAATATAAGCAGCCAGGTAGTGACGTAGTGACCACTTTAACAATAGCGATAGTGCCATGGAAAGAGAACTAGTAGCAACCAGAAGTTTATAGGGTTATTATTTACCTAAATTGGCACTCACTATACCTTTAACGGCCATTAATTAAATATTTGAAAAAGAGAAAATCCTAAATTAAACTTCGTTAGTATTCACAGACAACACGCACTTCTGCTGAATTCAAACTCAAAGTAATATTTCAAGTCCGAACCGAAAGTCTCCCATAAACGACTTGTATAGTCAAGCTAGACTGGAGTTTCATAATAACTCTGCAACTCAATCACCGGAATTAGCATCTATTGTTAAAATATCTTGTCAGGTGTCCAATAATCTACCATAAATACAAATCTACAGATGTAATCCATTTAGCCAAGTTATTTATTTATGACTTTACTGTGAAACCGGTACTTTGCTGTTGTTCGGAAAGATTGATTTTGTTAAGTCGGGGAGTACCATAAAACCCATATCAAACGCTATTTACTTGAATTAAAATTTTAGTTTACTTACTATTTAAAAAAATTTAAGTTTATTGAATAATCAAATCTACTAACCCACCCAGTTATATTATTATAATTTATAATACAATTTATAGTTTTGATTATAATTATATTTATTATACCTATGCCTGCAATTTTGATCGTATGAGTAGACACAACCGCAATAATAAGTCGCAACAGTGGTTTTCAAAAAAGGATCTACAAACATTTAGCTTTTGACGACGATTAACTCCGAATTTTACATTTTCTAAAACTATCTCTAGTTAAGGTTTTATTCTAGATTAATATCGGCTAATTCTATGTTTTCTAGAAATAATCTTCGACATGAAGATTTCAAATGTTCCTCCATTTTGAGAAGCACTGTAATATAGAAAAGAAAACAAGAAATCTCTTATCTACTATTATTATTATCAGGATGATAATTTAATTTGATACGTTTGACAGTTTGGCAATTGACATTATTGATATGGCAGTTTGTGAAAAAAATACATCATTTTGATAATTTGGAACTGCATTGAGCATTGTTGAAATAATAACGAAGTGAATCTTGAACCGAAGAAAATATATCCAGTTCTGTTTAACTTTAAGGTTATGAAATTGAAACATTTGTAATTCTTGATTCTTCCAGAATGGCTTCTAACACATACGATGTTCCTTCTAATAGTAGTGCACCAGTATGTAAAGAAACTTCATCAACAAGTTACACCCAACACAATACTGTAAGCATGTATGTAAATTAAAATTTCTTATTTTAAATTTGAAATTGATTTAGGATTCAACGTGTACACCATTCCCTAATAGTTCTAAAATAAGCAGCGAGAAGCATGAGAATTCTTTGAGGTCATATGATTTTGATGTAGATCTAAAAGAAATTGATAAATTATTTGGAATCTTATATGAACCCGATCTAAAGGCATTTACTGATGTATTTGGTTATGAACGTGAACATGTAACTTATAAACCACTTCGACGATTTGCTCCCTATCCTGTTCATCAACAGTTATATATGCAACAACAGCAAGAACAAGAGCGCCGACGACAATCGTTAACATCCACCATTCCTACCAGAATTACAACTTCATCAAGGGATTATCATGATGCATTTAAATATAGAGATGCTAGATTTATGTACTCTGATATGTTTCGTAGTAAGATTGTAAGAACGGTAATTACTTTTATTGATAGGTATAGTAATAGGTTAATTTCCACTCAAAATGACTCCAGTGAAAAATGTGTTGTTTGCATGTGTAATTATCAAGCAAATCAAGGACTAAGAGAATTACGTTGTAATCACAAATTCCATAGAAAGTGCATCGATGAATGGTTAGTAAAATCTTATATATGTCCAGTTTGTCGTACAGATTTGACTGGTACCGGAAAGGTTTTTCGGGGTCTTTCAGTTTTATATCATATCTGGAAAGAAGAAGGAACTGTTGTAACTGAGCACAATTCAATGTCTAACAGTCTAAATCTTAGGTTAAATGAGAATAACAATTGTAAATCTGAAAATTCTAATTCAGAATCAAATAGCTGTGCTAAAAGTAATTGTTCTTGTAGAGCTGAACAAAAAGAATGTGTAAAATTACTTCCTGAGAAGACTCCTAACAATTCTGGTTCTTAATTATAACTTGTGTAACAAACTGTGATTTCAATTTTAAGTCAATTTTTATAATAAAATAGTATGGAGGAATATTAATCAATACTGCTTTGTTAATAACAGAAGTTTGTTTGCATTTTTAGATTTCAAATATACAACAGTGGACAATCCGAATTATAAATTTAATAAAAAACTGTAATTCTCCTTTTACAAAAACTTGAATTCCTAAACAAATTTGTTCAGAAATGAGCAAAGATTTTTTGGGGCACTACTGCAAAGAAATTTAATGAATTTGGCATTAAACTTTTAATTTAAACAAGCTTTAAAAGGAAGTTAAAAAATCTAACAATGTGATTTTGGGTCTGTGACACCAGGGGCCTCAGTATGATGCATTTGCTGCATTTCCCTTTCCACAGTCCTGAATTTGCTAAAAATAATTTAATGTAAAAATACAAATCATTTAAATGCTGATTACACATAAGATAAAAGTTTCCTTTTGTGAAATTTATTTGCTGAATGTGTACTAATTATATATATATCGGTTTCATATTCAAATTAGGTATAAAAAGTTATGTTATAAAATCTGCAATGTTATAAAACAATTGAGCGTTTTATAAGAGGGAGCACATTGGATAATCTCAGTAAAATCTACTTGTGTTGTTGATAAAAAGACTGAAATCCTTAGTCTGATTCTAGAGTGAATTTTATAGTTTTTAAAATGTGACTCTGGTTTTTATAAAACGCCTAGTCATGTAATAATGTAATGATACATATACACTTTTTTTAGTTATGATTATAGAGGGTGAACAATAACAATATCTATTATTACCTAATGTATTTACAAGTACTACAATTATTCATTCTTAATAAACAAATTATTCATTAATACAGGGGTTTTATAATTAGAATATAGTACAGTAAAAATAATTAGTATCATAAATCTAGGGTAAGGTTTACATATTAACGCCCTAGGTGCCTCTGGAAATATTCTCTTGATGTATTTCTAGAGTTGTTGGATTGCATGGTATTCTATAGGTGAATAGAAGTTGTTTGAATTGGGGTTTGAGGTATGATCACCAAATTGGAATTTGATCCTCTATTACTTTAGTTAATTTTGAAAACAGTTTTAATTGTTAACTGTGAACTTTACAGGTTAATTTTTATTTTGAAGAAAGAAATTATAAGCAACATGTTTAATATTGTTATTGATTGATAGCTATGGAAAACCATACAACCCTCCAGCTCTGATGATTGCACATACTGGGCACAGTTTTTATCCCTAAACATACATAAATACATATAAACTTAATAATCTTTTCAATTTTTATGTACTTGCTTTGTTATTTTTTGGAAATTGTGTATGCTAGTTGTATTTAAAAACACAAATAGTGTTAATGTTGGTTATTTAAAATAAATTTATAACTTCACATTATTGATCTAATTCAAAACTCCCCAATTGTTTAGATTATTGCTTTTTGCTTTTATTCTTTGTTTTGATATTCTTGTTCCCTTTTTTTCTAACATATCAATCTTTTTACACCATTATTATTGATTGTTTCCAGAAGCAGTCAGAAAGTGCATGATAGGGTTGCCAACTGTCCAGGTTTGACCCGGGGAAACCCCTTTGATGTCCGGGTCACATCAAGAAAATTCTAATAGATTTCAATATGCTTTTTAATGCATTAATAACTTGATAAGTGTGTTGGATGATTAGCAAACTTCAAATTTTGTAATTTTTTACTTGCTAATAAAGTTGCCGTTTTTAATATTCCACCAAAAATGCATACCGAAAAGCAGGGATTGAAAATGAAATGGAATAAAACAAAATCTTCTTAAGAACAAAAACGGAAACATAACTGATATAAATAATTTTCATTTTAATTACCAATTAAATTTGTGTACCAAAATAATCGGTCCCAGGCTTTGGACAGTCGCACCATTGCCACCTTTATTTATTATTATACATCGAGCAGCTATGGACACACAGTATACCCTTTGGGTCTGCCGATACATATTGTTCAATGAAATAACAAGAAAGAGAATTTTTGTAATGACTAAAGTAATTTCTCATCGTGGCGGTTATTATTATAATAATAAATTGAGAAAAACTATTTCAATTATAGAATTTTTTAGTTTATCTAATGGCATTATTTCCATTAATAAAATCTAATAAAAGTAAGAATGGTATCAACTGGTTTTTTAAACCGATTCGTGAAAACAAAATCCTTATAAAATAATGGGAACAAAAACATTGTAACCAAAGTATTTTGGTTATGGTTAGAACAAAACCAAACAATATATTTCTGCTTTGAGTCCCTGTGTAAAATTCAATGTGAAAAACTTGTTTGACCTTTTAGCCCGTAAAAGGCTCTTGTTGGTTCTCCTACACTGAAAACTCCGAAATTGTTGGGGTTAGTAGGACAGAATTTGGCAACCCTAGTAAGTGATTACTTTGGTACTGGCATTGAAGGAAGGGTTTTAAAAAGAGCTTTTATATTCCACTGCCATTTGTATTTGAGGTTAGATATAAGTTAACTTGACACTTTTAAGTTAAGATACTTAATAATTGGCCAAGAGCAAGCAAGTGATCAGTGGCAGTGTACAATAACAGAGGTTGGCAGCTTATAACCATAATTAGTAATCATTGATTGCTAAACTGGGGACATACATAGACTATCAAGTATTAATCGTAAAAAGCATGAACAATGTTAAAATCAATAAACGTCATTTATTTAAAATTAATAAATTTATTTTGTTTTACTTTAAACATTATATTTTAATCATGCCAATCCTAGTAATATAAAATTACTTTTAAAAATGCGAAATAAAACTTAACGCCTCTAATCAGCATGTGATCGACAGTTTCATGGCTGTTACTTACAGGTGCATTCTACAAGCAATCATATGTTAAACATGCATTTTTCTTTGAGCTTCGTATGGTAAACAACTCTTTCTATCTAGAAATGTCGTAACTATATTGATTACTGATCACGAAGTTGCACAGATCACATAGTACTGTTATTCAGGTATTCGACAGAATCTCTCAAATACTCGACACAACAGGATCAATTACGACTTTTTACCTGCTGTGTTAAGCTACAACTGAATTCATGCTCAAGTTGTATTTTAGAGTTAAGGCACATTGCTTTTGACTAAATGATAATTTAATATAACTGATGTAGTAGTAGATCAGTTATTTATGTGACTTGCATTAACTGGTTGATTTGTTCCATACTGTATGTTAAAATAATCATAATTTTAAGAATTTTTTAATTGCAATTATCTGCTAACCAAACTCAAAAGTGAGTGTTCTTCAGGCCTCTTATGATAATAGGTTAGTTTCATCAACGAGTTAGCGTTAGGAACTGTTCTCAGACAGATCGCATGCGCAATACAAAAAAAAAAGTTTCATCGGGTTTACGAACTGAACTGTTTGTTTCATCAAATGTTAAAACGGCAATTGAACCGTTCCGAATAGTTCAAAATAGTTATCGGTCCTAAGAAGGCAAGAACTGCAACCGAACGGAGTCGAATACTGACGAAGTGTAGTAATCTTTTCCACAGAGTATAAGGTTACAGAGAATTCACTTCAATGTAAAAGCCAGTGATGGGCGTTGACACGTCAACAATGATTATTGACATTTTCGTGTCAACAATTGATTTTTCACGTCAAAAATGTCAACAATGTCGACAATGTGTCAACTTTGCAAATAAAGTGGGATTCTGCACATTTTTCGTTAAACCTAACCTGTAAACACAGGTGCTAAAATAAGCTAAAATGTCTAATAAGATCATTAATAAGATGTTCAAGACAATTCAAGAATCAAAATGGCTGAAAGGCCCAAGAATAAGAATTTTGATGAATTGGGTTTTCAATTATAAAAGACTGTGACAGTAACTGAAGATGGAAAAGAAAAACCAAAATATTATTTAAATAAAATGGCATTAAAAAACTAAATCCTATGTATTTATTCTTATTTCCATGGAATCAGTAAAATTACAAGTATGTTTACTCATAGCTCCATAGGCCCATACTAAGATTTTTAGTTCGGATATGTGGGGCACAGTTTATATACCTTACAGAATCAGTTAGATCACTCAGAGCGGTTCTTTTGATCTTTCGTGTCCCTGGTTTTCGGTCTGCGCACGCTAAACTGTAGACCTCGCGCTTGTAGGGGAGGTTATATATGCAGTTGATATTCAAATTTCACAACTAATGTAACTTACCAACACTCAACAATTTCACTAATTCCCCTACAGAATATGCAAGTTGATTTCATTTAAATAATACAATCTTTTATGAGATTATTTCTTTAAAGATTAAGGTTAGGTTTTTAATCCCTCTACTTCTGGACAGAAAATAGTGCTCTGCGCATAGACCGCGAGTCTCTTGAAGTGGAAGACAAAATGTAAGGGAAGTGATCCAACTGATTCTGTAAGGTATAAACTGTGGTGGGGGCAATTCTAGCAATGTGACAGTTAGTATACATAGGTATCTTAATGCAAAAGATTTTATTAATTGAAAAAACAAATGCTAACATGATGAACAACATCCTAGCATTTATTTTTTTTCTAATCAAAATTATTCTATACGTACATTAGACTTGAACGTAGTTAAGCATCTCACAATTCCCTGTGCCTCATATTTGCCCTCACATACTCAAGTCAAATAAAAATTATTGTAATAAACTATTTAAGATTTAAATAATAAAGGAAAAATTAAGTTTAACAGCTTTGCGCATGTGCATTCATAATGTCTAAATTGTTGACATATTTGACATCAATAAGATCATGTCAACAATTCTTATTGTTTGGAGGAAGTGGAGAGAGAATTATTTTATTTTTTCCTTTAATGCAATGCTTTTCAAAGTGTGCTGAACAGACCTTGTAATACGTATTTTGCATTAATATTTCCATATGATCTTTATATACATCATAGATGTTGCAAAACCGTGCCCATTCCTCACATCTAAAATATTTATTTTATAATAGCATTTTCAGAGTTAATCGGAAGTAACAAAACTTTTATTCCTTACCTTTGTTTATCACTGGGAAATTTAAAAAAATGCACATTGAAAGTTTCATTATTGGCTTTACACCCCTTCACCACACAAATACTTTTACAACGCATAATTATTAAAAATAAAAGTAAAGGTAGTATAGTAGAAGTTCACTTCCACGTGTACGGCACTGATCTAACCTCGCTCGGCCGCTGGCTCGGCGTTCGACCGTCGTGACATCTATTATAGAAACGCAAACTGCCCTCCAACCTTCACGAGCTAGTTTCCCGCGTTTTTAAGAGTTGTTCTACTTCCCCATCTATATACTACGGTAACCCTTCCTCTGTGTCTTTTCTTTGTTTTTAAAAAACGCCCTGTTAAGTTGTAAAGTTAAAAAATAAAATTAGTTGAGGTATGTAAATATTTCTGCGACGCGTTGAATTAAAATTATGGAATTCGGTGAAATCCTCACTACAATTATCATTTAACAAATCACTATTATGCTTGTGTTCAGGAGCAGTAATCAGGCTTACGCGCTGTCAGCATCTATGATGATGCGCTGCTAGTAATCGTTTACTTGCTTCTGGATGACTATATTCTACTTTTTTAATATTGCATCCATCACAAATTTGAAAAAATAACCTGCATTTCTCTATATAAACATCAATTCCGACGCAACTTACACTTAACCTTAAATACAAATGTCAGAAGAACACGAAAGCGCTTTTTAAAGTCCAGTTCATACTACGCGTGCCCACGCGTGCAATTATTGCATGCTATCCAGTTGCATGCGTTTCCACCATTCACACCATGCTTCTCGTTAATGCGTTAGCACCCCGCGTGTCGACGCACGAAATTAGAACTTGTTTGATTTTTTTCCTGCATTTCTAGCGAAACACTTGGTGTTTTTATTCATACCAATCTAAAATAACAATGTTGGTATCGCTATGGCAAAAAACTGCAAAAGTTGAATAGGTTCGTTAGGTTAGAATGTTTAAAACTGTGGTTTAAAGTCTTTTCATTTTTATTTTAACGTTTGCAGTAGCATTTAACATGTGGTGTTCTTGAATTGTGAGGTTTTTTTTTGTATAGTGTAATTAATTATAGACTCATATCAACTGATATTAATATATTATTTAAAAAAAATGATTCACAAGATCGCGTCTTTTTCAAAATAAAAAAACGCATGTGACGTTTTTATTTTTAGTCTGCTAAATATTGCCAACATATTAAAACTTTATTAAACCATAAAATCCTAAAAAAGCTAGCAGCACGCGCAGTGTAAATAGGTCCATGCTTCTTCAGGCAGCTTCAACGAAAAGCAGAAGAAACGCACGCAATAGTTCCATGCGTCAGCAAGCACGTGTGGCGTGAATTGGGCTGAAAACACTGCGTGAGGTGCTGGTAGCAAACAAATTATAGTGATGGTTACTGTCAACCTTCCAGGAACTTTATGATTCAAGCGTTAGCACTTGCTGACTGCCCCTGAACACAAGCATCAATGCATCACTTATCTAGTTTAAATAATGAATTGCTAGTTTTGGGGTATTAAAGCAAATTAAAAACTTCCAAGTGACAACATCACAAAAATCCAATTTATGTGTAAAACTAAACTGTTTTTTTTACTCTTCAAACAGTCATATTTGAGATATTTGATTGCTTGCGTCCAGGAGCAATAATCAGGCTTACGCTGTATCCGCAACATGTTTTAAAAGTTTCAACCGGGCCCGAATCAAGTTTTGGTTGCTCATCCCTGTGATAAATGTAGAATCTTCAGATCTGAAGATCTATCGCAGCTCTGGCAACATTGGTTGTAGTTGTTGTTCACCCTCTTTTCCGTCATTTTGACGAAATTTAGCATCATCTGCTGGTTGATGATTTTCGTCAATTATTTGTTCACATTTCAGAGAATCACCAAGCGGTAATTTACCTGGGAACTACACATGATAACGCTGTAAAGTTATAATTCAGTGTAAAAAAAGTGCGTTAGGTTATGTTTTGTTGTCAATGCTGTCAAGCGTCGGTTAGAATAAATAATTATTTAATGAACTAATTATTATAGTTGGACTGACAGCAGGATTTGTCACACACACACACACATGTACATTGGAATCGTGTTGCATATACATGCACACACACCGTAGCGTACAATCGTGTACAAGTTGAGCTTGTAATATTTTTCAGTGTGCTCACTCAGTTTTGTCAGATTTCAAATTCCCTTTTACAAAAGGGATAAGAAATTCTTTGTTGCTATGGCTTTGGCGGAAGCGTTAAATTAACATTGCCAACTTAATTCTTTCGTATAAGGAAGAAACAATAATTGTTGCTTTAGGCTTTAGTTTGAAAATTAAAACATTTATTTTGTACTTGGAAAAGATGCTATCTACACCACTGATTACTCGAACTTTGCTTTGGCGGCAGTTGCGGTAAAGGCAGGGTTGTCAGCTTCAATTATATAAATCTTTGGAGATTCTTTAAGAAACATAATAAAGTAACAAGAACTTACTTTTACAGATGTTTAGGTAAATACAGAAAAATATAGAAATAATAATGTTTTTTAATATTTGAAAATAATTCTTAAGTATATATACAATTTTATTAATATATCTAATATATTAGTAAATATATTTAAAAAAGCCACTTTAAAAAAGACAAAAACTTATGTACTAATTTCAAATATTGCAAAAAAAAATTCTAAAGATATCTAATTTTTTCCCGTAGTTGAAGATTTAAGCAAATTCCCGAAGTATTTAGATCAGAATATATTAGCTGGCAACCCTGAGTAAGATCCACGCTTTTAAATGTTTTAAGCTGCCATCCCACCACAGCACAGGCACTGGTTTGAATTTTGCGCACGGTTTTATAAGAAATATTTAATCAGAGCATTTCAATTAAAACGAAGGCACTCTCGTGAAGATCACTCTAAAGCAAGGTAAGCAGGAAACAATAATCAGAACGTAAGAAATAAACAGTATTGCATGTGTTGAGGTGTTTTGTGTCTGCTCCCTTCGTGGATTTTTAGCTGTCATTAATAAATGTAAACTAAGGTAATATAATTTTATGGTAGTGCAGAATACCTACCAAAATTATTACCTAACGGACCTGTAAATTTTATTGCTGCTATCAAATAGTACTAACAATCTATAATCCATTTTTGATATAAATTTTGCGGTTTATTCCAGCAGTGGCGCCTCGAAAAAAACGAGCCTGAGCCTCCTTCCAATTATATACTAGGCGCTACTGCTTATTCGCAACTATTAAACATGGATTTGATTAACATAAAGGTTCAAATGCACTTAGAAACATTACTTAAACAATGTGAAGCTATGGAACAACAATTACAGGGATTAATAAAACTGGTATGTGCAATCTATTAAGTTGTATTGTAGATATTTATAATCTTAATTTGTTCTAGTACTCTTCGAAAGATGAACAAGTGAAAAGTCTACAAAAATCCTGCATCTGTTTGAGCAAGGTTTTAAAATTCAAGTTTTGGAATAAAGAGACGTTATTGAAATTAAATCCAAACTGGGAGAAATCTTCACTTGCAGAAACTTATGTCCAGAAATTACTGAGTGATGCGACAGACTTAATTCCTAAGCTCAGCATAGAAGGTAAGAATGACACTCCTAAAGATAAAGATAGTTAATTCGGAATTTTAATATATTAAATGTGTTTTATTTTTATCAAGGAAGTGATGAATCTAACGAAATATACATTTCCGATGTAGATGATAACTTAGATGATCTAGATGAAAGCGAAAGAGAATTTGAGTTTTTGTTTAATAATGACAAAATGAACATTGAAAACAAATCACAAGTTTTGAAGAAGACAAGATTTACGGAATTTAGAGGAAATTGTGACATGAGAGTTTTAAGTGAGTTATAGAAATGTATAATAACAAAGATTTGTATAATTTATTTTATCACTGTTGCAGACATTGAAATGGGTGGAAAACCAAAGCTGAACGATATTTGTATGATAGCATCTGTTACAACACCAGATGAACTTTTTATACATATTCTGAATGATGATATTAAATACCTTGATATGTAAAAAAAATAGTTTTGTTTATACTTTATAAGCATTCAGGTGCAATAGCAGGGTTAGACTTCAATTAAGACAAAATTTCTTGATCAAAGTACTTTCAAAACAAATTCGGTGTGGTGTACTTTATTATTCAATGTGAAGTATAGCTTTCAATTAATTTATTATGTAAACATTGTATCTTCTTTTAAATATAATTCAACTAGTATGTTAACAACTAGTACTTGATTACTAAAGTAATTGTAAGTCCTATTTTGTTAGTTCCAATCTACATTAATAAATTAGTTGTATAAGTTCCATCCTGTTAGTGCACCGAAATTCTGACCTACGTTTATAAGTTTTAAAGTTAATAATTAACATTTTAGAATATCTGACTATTTATGGGAAGCCTATAAACATTCCAAGAATACAGCAGACATTACTAAAAAGGAACTTTGGGATACCTATGGAAAATATTTTGCTTATGAAGGTGTAACTTGGATGCGTGTAGAAGTACTCAATTGGTTCTGGGTTAATATTTAAATAATTTATTTAATTTATGCAAGTATGACAAAATTAATATTATTTACTTGTAGAATAAAGGAAAACAAGGTATTGTGCTGGTTGAATTGGTTGATTATGGAGGAAGACTTTACACTGATATTGTAAATCTACGACCACTTCTTTTACCAGTTGCACATTTTCCTAAACTGGCTCATCGATGCCATTTTGCTTATGTAAATAATACAATAACTTTAACAGTAGTACCATAAAAAGGGGTGAATTTGGAAAACCGGGCCAAGCTCGGACATCGGCACCTTATTCAATAATAGAAATCTTTGTTTGGTTTGTGTGCTGTTAAGACCAGTCAGTGGTTGTGTATTTAGAATATTTGCACATTTTGAAATTTCAGTATAATTTTATATGAGAAAAACAGGAAGTTAAATTTTGAACTAATTCAGCTTGTGTATGTTGTTTGAACAGGTCTAAGCTAGATATTACTATATGAGAATTATTTTTACATTTTCGATACAGCTGTCAGAATTGCATAATTATACAGGGCGTCCCAAAATAACACTAACAACGCTTAACCACTCACTGATTCTGGAGAACAAATGATGATGAGAAGCTTTTTACTTTTTTTCGATGGAAAAAAAAGGTTAGATAAAAAGTTTCTCTTTTTTGAATTATACACTGTCAAAGTCAACACAAGTTTTTCTTAATTGCTTAACTGTGTCTCGCTGAATGTATGGATTGTAATGAAATTTGGTATGTTGGCTTGTTGAGTTTAAAAAAATACGAACTTTACCAAGACCCTGCATTATTGGAACCAGCTGCAAAGGAGTATTCGCAATCTCCTTGAATGCCAAGCTCATCTCGAACAAACTTAATGATGACCGAAAAGGATAGTCAAACATGGGTATATGACCATATATGGTATACATATGAATATATTACGTTTTCAAGATTGCCTATTTGATAAAAGAAAAGAATTACCAAACAATCTGTAAAATTTTTCCACACTTGCAAATATTTCGTGAACAAGTACAGTAGCGAACATAAAAATTGCACTACCTAACAAAAGGAGGTTTTGTATTGTATTGCTTTATTGTAATAAATGATAAAAGGTCTACTTCTGTATTAAAAGTTTAAACGAACAACTTGTAAAATAAAAAATTATGTATAAACCAAAAAATTAGGAATGTCAACAAAACTAACTTCTACTCTTTTCTGTCAATGCTTGTAAATAATCTAAGCTTTGTGTTCAAAACTTAATTTTCATGTGTTACTAGATATTTTTGCATTAATTTAATACTTGGTAGGTCTCTCTTTTGCTTTGATGACACCTTCGATTATTTTTGGCATTGAGTCCACCAGCTTCTGCAACAATTCTGGCTCTAACTCCTCAAACCAAGTAGTTTTAATTTGATTTTCTAGATCTTGTAGATTTCTGGGCTTGTGATTATTAATTTTACAACTTATAATTTCCCATAGGTTTTTAATTGGATTCATATCTGGTCTATTACCTGGCCAATCCAATGTCTTTATTCCTGTGTTCCACAAGAAATCTTTAACCTAAGCAAATATATACATTGACATCACCAATATTAGTTAATATTTTAAGAAGAGGCATGTTTTTTAAATAATATTAGTACGTAACTAACCTTTTTTGCCCGAAGGCATGGTGCAGAATCGTCCTGAAATATGATATCAGATTTGTTTAAGGGTATGGATTCCATCAAAGGTATGAGACTTTCTGTAATTGTTTTTAAATATGGATCCTTTTAAAAACTAATTTTCCAACTCCATAATATGAAAAGCATCCCCAAACCATCTAACTTGCAGGAAACTTGACTGTGCGTTTCGGACATTCTTCTTTCAATCTCTCTCCATTTCTTCTTCTCGCATACTGCAAACCATCAGATCCCATCAAGTTGAATTTACTTTCATTGGAGAATATTACTTTTCTCCAGTCATACACCGACCAGTTTGTTTTAGATTTCGCCCAATTAATCTAGCTTGCTTCATCTTCGTCATTAAGAAAGGTTTCTTTCCTGGGCGTCTTGCTTTCAAATCAAATTGTGCAAGTCATTAACTTTTGTCCCTGTTGTCTTTGCATATACTGACGGCAGAGTTGAAGCGATTCTATAGACTTGCTCTTTTTATAAGACAGTCTTCTGCAGTAGTAGTCTTTCTAACATGACCTGAACCCTTCTTATGATTAATTGTACCCAATTGCTTATATTTACTTAAAAATTGTGATACGGTAGTATGATATACTCATTCCTATTGAATGCAATGCCAAAATCTGACCTTTTCTGCAATCATTTAACTGTAAAACTTTAACCTTGATTTTTGCACTTCCACTATTGCAAACACTATAAACTATCTTACAAAAGCAAGTAACATCACTAATGAAAATTAAAAATAAATCAACAATTTATTTAAACTATGAAGATTTGCGTCTGCTTGGTTTATTTTGTATAAAATTTCAAATGGAGTCAACAATGCTGGAAAAAACCATAAACAACATACAATGGATTAAGAATAAAATTTGAGGAAAATAATTCTTTAAATTTTCTCAGTTAACTCCACATGAACACAATACATTTTTATACTAAATCAAATAATTTAAATCATTTGGTTTCTCAAACAGTAGTGTAGATGTTTTTTTATGCTTGCTACTGTACTATGTCCAAGCTCACCCCAGTCCTCAGCACGAATCTGAACAAACTTAATTGAAGTACGAAAAGAAATGTCTCATCTCCTCAACGATTTCATAGGGATGTCTTCCACTGAAGCTGAGAGAGCTTAAATTATTTTTTTAAACTCTTTTTAGTAATTAAAGAGAGAGTAATCAACAAAAAGCCTGGAATCTGAATTCACCCCCTTTTACAGTACCAACAGAATTATTAAACTGAAAAGCAGTAGCAGTAACAATTTGATATTTAATTTTTCCAGTTGCGTCCTCCTGATTGTATTAAATCTTGCATGCATACGAATTGGCCAGAAGATATTTTAATGCGTTTATACAAAATATTTGAAGATTTCGATGTTTCTCAATATAAAATGACACATGTGAATTACTCATCTAAAAGGTAAATATTTGAAGTCACTGTCGTACAACTTTATCTACATTTTTCTTGCAGAAAATCTTATGCTGTTGATATGGTTAGCACTGATAAAAAGGATTGTAATTATACAATTGGACAAATTTTAATTGACTCGAATTGTGCCACACCATTTATTTATAGGTTAACAATACCAAAATTAAACTACTGCGCAATACTGAAGGAATTTAAAATGAGCTTTGGTAAAGATATTAAGTAATAACTTTTATAATAAATTTTCCAGTTAATTATACAGTGATGGGCAAAAGTATGAATTTGACACTATAGTCAAGATTCCTAATTACAAAATTTTGTTTTATATTATATTTTTGCACACCATGATGCCTTACCTTCTTATCTACTCATTTTGCATTTTTTTTATGTATTATTAAATTGATTTCAAATTTTTATTAATTATACAATCCTTTAATGAGAATATGTTTTTACTTTTATAAACAACATATTCCTCATCATTAGCTTACTGCAAATAAAAATAGATGAAAATCTTTGAAAAACATAGTAGACATCTTTTCAACAAAAAACTTATTAAGAAGAGTTACTTAGAAAAATAAATCCTTCCCATTCCCAATTTAATTTTTAATAAAAAGTACAGAAATGCCTTCTATACTTTTGCAATTATTTTTATTTTCTGTAGACTACAGTAATAAAGGTAAAGGATGGTACAACCAATGTAAATTTTGAATCAATTCCATAATAAATAAACAAATCAGGTAGAAGTGAATGGATTATAAGTGAGACACACTATATATTTTTTTAGATACTCGTGATACCGTTTGTGCTTTACCACATTTTGTGCCTTTAGTAAGAGAGCCTTCTCCAAAGGGCAACATTCTAGTAAAGATTACACATATTGACATACCATATTTTTATGCTGCAATAATAAAGGAAGCAAATATTTCAGGTAAGTTTGCTTAAAATTCATTGAGGTATTCGGCGTGTTCTATTGTTAATTTACATGCAATAAAGAAAAACACTGTTAGTACAATGAAAGTTATTCCGTAACGAATATCTATAAAAAGCAAACACCTATGTTAGAATGTTGTAATTTTGAATACGAATCAAAAGGGTCTATGATGTTTGGACGCAAAACCGTTTGGGCGCCGGCCAGTTGGAGGCGAAGTATTTATTTCTATTTTATTTTATATTAAGATTAGTAAGATACAAGAAAATATAGAATGCTATTGATAGGGTTGTCAGATTTAAAAAGTTAAAATACAGTGTCATTCAAACAGAAGGAAACATTCAGTAACTTTTTTATCTTGCGACTGAAAAAACAACGGTTAATAGTTTGTTGTCTATGAGCATGTGTGCTATTTGGTGGCACTGGCACTGGTCCGGTTAAACCGGAAATGAAAACAACTTTGGATTTTAAAATGACACCCTGTATTTTTTGTGGCAGTTTTTGATTTTCCATGTTTTTCTCATTCTGCACATATAAAATTTTATAGGTGTTGCATAAGAATATTTTGCACTAAATGCCACAAAAAGTCTGCAAGTGTTCAAGACAGCTGTTGTCTACATGTAACTATCGTAAAACAACAAACAGCCTTTTAAAAGGCAAAAATGCTATGGCCATGGGAAACAAAACTACAATTCTGACAGAATTTATTGTTTATCTGTAAAATCGCAAACTTGACAAAATTATTAATTCAACGTTAGAGTATGTAATAATAATGAATAATAATAACATAATAAAAGGGACCTCCCATATGACAGGCTGAGGGACTGGGGACACTTACGTTATAATAGACCTTTGGGTGCTCAGAAAATTCAGATGGCACTGAGATTATCACACTTTCCGTAGTTCAAGTTTTGAAATCACATTTTCAAGAAAACGTGTGACGTTGGACGTATAACATTACTTGTTCTGTGAAAAACGTAATTGCGTCGAATGCGTAACTTTTATAAAAAAACCACATTAAACATACATAAAGATCATAAGAAAAATCCATTTTTAGTGTGTTACACCAGCATAATGAATAAACCTTCCCAAAACGTGGAAAAATAACGTTACATCTAATGTCACGTGTTTTTGCAAATTTCGTAATTGGGCAAATTGGTTCATATATACAACAAAACAGGTTTGTATATTTTACAGCCTGACTATCAGAACTAAATTATTTTGATTAAATATCTGCCCTAAAGTTACTTTCTGCTGGTAGATTTGACTTTATAGGAGTCAATTCAGCCCCCCCCCCCGGGTGACTCCTGTGCCCATGTATGCTTTAGACCGTTCAACAGTGGGATATTTGACTCAGTCATTGGGACACCTGATAACCTTGGTTTGCAGTAAATAAAATCTTATTATTCAATGAAAATATATTTAAATTCTTACCTGTATAACATTTCATATTATTTTATTTACTATAGGATATATTCAAAAAGTAAATTACAATTTTTTTGTTTTCTATCCAAACAATCGCACTTCATCCTAACAATCTTACACCCAAACAATTGGCGCCTAAACGATCTGGTCCCCGACTTTTATAACACAATCCTTTTTTTAAAGCAGATATTCCTACATATGAACATGGCCAGTATTATGATCTTGTTCTCAAGTTTATCATCTCTCAACATGAACTGAAATTCCTTTTCTACACAAGTATCTCAAACTCCTCCCTATTTTCATTCCTATAAATTTTGGAAAATAAGCATATGAGTATTTTAAATAAATATTTTGTTTTACTTATTATTCACTTGTGAATAATTAAATTAAATGAAATTTGTTTTTAAAGAATCATCTTTAGAAACTATGGCAAACAGAATAAATAATCCAGCAATGATTCCATACTACACAAGAATGGTACAAGTTCCAGTGGTTCATCAAATTGTCTTGGCTCAAGTGAATGATAAATGGCATAGAGCAGTTATTGAAGAGATTAAAGTGCGAGAATATTATTATGATACGATTACGGTTCAGGTAACATAACAGCTTTTACAAGTTCAAATGTTGAAAACAATTTACTCTGAAATATTGCCACATCTATAAACATTAACACTAATGCAATAACTTAGGTATGTAAGAAGAAAGAGGCAATTACATTTCACATAAAATGTCCTATGTTCCAACTGCAACGTTCTTTTTTTCTATGACCTAATTCCTCATCATATCGTTAGGCTATATTTAAATTTCAAAGTCCCACCTGAATGTAGTATAGTTAGAGTTGGTCGAACTGTCATTTAATATATTTTACTTTAAGAAATTTTCTTAAATTATCATTCAATCTTTTATTTGGATGTGGCCTCCATCTATCTGAATAAGTGGAAATTGGTTAAGGCAAGTGATTGTTAATTGAATTTCAATTCTACAATATTTTTTGTGCGCATACTTTTTTTGTATGAGCTGTACCTTATTTAACTAATAAGTTATTATTTAAAGAAGTATAAATTTAATTTTATATGTTCGAGCTAGTGGTATGAAGAAGTTACTTCTGTGAGAATACTAGCCGCCTGTGTATAACTAATAAAATTTGTTGTTAATGATTAAAAATCTCCTTTGTTGTTGCAACTGTTCATTTAATGTTATTAGTTTTGAGTTATCTCTTTCTTACTACGTACAATCTATTCAAGTATTCTTTACACTTGCTAAAAGTACATGTATAGGAATCTAAAAAATAATTGGTGTATGTGATTTTAGGTGTTCCTTGTTGATTCTGGTGAAATATGTAATGTACCACTGTATAACTTACGAGTGATTCCAAAAGAAATGTTATTTCAGGATTTTCTGGTATGTAAAGTTACTGCTTGTAACAATTAAAATGATAATATGCAAACACAGATTTCTTATTTTTTTTTTCAGGTCATCAGATGTAAACTGTTCAGTGTTGAATTTAAACATGCCGATAATGCAAAAATAAGAGACCAATTTAATAAATTCTTTTCAAAGGATTCCATTTTCCAAGCAGAAATAATGTAAAGATAATTTCTTTTAAAAAATCATTTTGTGTTCTGATAGTGTTACATTTTATTTTTAGAAATATAACAGACTGTTATTTCGAAATAAAGCTAAAAACTGATGCTGGTAAGGATGTAGAACAAATGTTAGTTGATGGTAGACTTGCAGAAAAAATTGCAAAAGTATAGTCTACTTACACATTTAGATTTGTTTTTCACTTAGGGTACTATGTTGCCAAATAAAGTTAATATCCAATGAAAATGTTTATCTATGCATGTATATATAGTGTGTAAAGTGTAACGTATATATAGTAGTGTATATATATATATATAATAATAAATTAAGTGGATCTCCTGTCTAATATTTATTTTACAGAAAAGCTTTATTAAGAAAAAAAACTAATCTTTAGAAA
This sequence comes from Ignelater luminosus, assembly GCA_011009095.1. NCBI lineage: Eukaryota > Metazoa > Arthropoda > Insecta > Coleoptera > Elateridae > Ignelater > Ignelater luminosus. The sequence continues at coordinate 432,202 of VTPC01090126.1, forward strand.
CATATTATTATTATTATTATTATAACAACTAACTGCATCTACATACTTATAATATCATTAGGAGTGGGCCAGACAAGCTTTTTGACAAATGTATTATGCCACATCAATAATAGTTTTGCTGTTTCTGAAATCTATATTTAATAAAACAAATTGCAAAAATCTGTTATTTTCATGTATTTCTCGTCAATTGCATCATTTTCTAATAAAAGTGAGTCTGAAATTTATTTGTATAAATAGAACTAAACAGACTTTTATCTCATACAATTCTGTAATATCAAGACAAACTTCTATCTTTATAGTTGTGGTTTATACCTTTACTAATCAAATATTAGACTCGTACAGTTATTTGAATGATGATTAGTACCTAATATGAGTTATTCAAATAATTTTTAGTAATGCTTATTGAAACTGAATGATTTTAGTTCAAATGATTTTACTTGAGCAGCAACGAAAAATTAGTAATGAGTTTGTCTGAATGATTTTACTTCAGTAGCAACGAATGATTAGTAATATGAATTGTCCAAATGATTTTTAAAAATCTCGAGATAAACACATAATGAAATGATCCTATAATCGTCATTCGATTATGCCCATCACTTTTTTACTAAAAATTTAGTTTGTAATAACATGGCTTACTTATGGTTTTTGTTAAACTCTACTGTTTTCGATAAATGCCAACTTTCTTGTAATGGAATGTGTAGTTGTCCTGAAAAGATTGAGTTTTAAACATCCATAGAATGCGATGGATTTATCAAAAAATCATATTTGCCAAAATCAGTCAAGCTCAACAAAAAAAGCTAAGTGTGTTGTTATTGCATATTTAATTTTTAGCAAAAGAAATTTCTATAAAGCTTTTAGATAGCTCTTCATACAGGCGAGATATGAGGAAAAATTGTTTTTAGAAAAAAAATTATTTTCCATCAATATTTTAAAAGTAAGCCATGGATATTTGAATTTTGTTTTCATATTCATATTGATACTATGCCTGTACAGGATGGTCCAAATTCAAGGTATATCAAACTGGAATATGTAGCTAGCTGCAATCAGAGTTTACATAGCTTCTTTTGTTTTCAAGTTAGATAAAAATTGATTATTTTTAAATTTCGTCAATCGACTGTATCTTTATTATTTGGAAAAATGAGAAATATTAATTAGGAGCTTTTTGTTTTGATGTTTAGAATAAAGTAACTACTCTAGATATCTTTTTGTTCAGTTGTTCTCAAGTTTTTTCATTACAAGTTTGCATTATGTGCTTGTACAATAAGATGCTTTTACCAGATTAAATAAAGGTCAGATTTTCACTTCGACAAATTTGTGGATTCTATTGCTCTCTGTCTCAAAGCAACTCCCAGAGCTTGCTATTTTGACATGTACTGCACAAGCAGCACAACGTGGTATGCACTTTTCATAAAACGCGCGTAAAAGAGTAGGCGTGGTAAACTCCCAGAGCTGCAAATGTAAATGTGCAGAGACAAAAAATGGGAACAGTGGTGGAGTAGGAAGTGAAATATCTGACCTTTATTTAATCTGTGCTTTTACTATACCTTATAATATGTTTAGAAGTTTCTTTAACTGTTATGTTGATATAGATTGCGTTTTGTAATGCACTGTAAACACAGATGACACAGATATCACAAACAGAACTAAATATTCAGTTGCATAGGCGAAAAATGTTTCCAGCATGCTGGGTATTTCAAGGACAAAAAGTAGTGTAAAGTAGGAAATTTTACTTTTCACGCGTTGGTACAGTTCTATTCTGATAAACAAACAGCAGCTGTCTTAGTAAATCCAACCATAGATGATTATGTTTAATTTAGTTTCAAATAATTTAAATTATAATTAGTAATAAAACACAAAAATCAATAAAATATTTACATTAGTAATTATTTAATTAAATTATAAAAATGGTTTTCATTCCAATTTTTTCTTCTTTTCTTTTTTCTAGCTGTGTTTGTCCGAAATAACCTACAAATACAAGAGTAATATTTACATTGGATACAGCATCTGATTGGTTCGAGTGTCGCGTGCATTGCGCGGAGAGTATGGAGCGGAGTATTATTATAAATGAAAAAAAACATTGACATGAATACCTGTAATCAAGAATTAAACAATCGAGGTATCAGCGGCACAAATTATGCAGAGTAAACGTACATTTCGCTTAAATAACTTATTTGGATTAATTAATTGCTCCAAACGTGTTTCCCCCTCATATTGTACCCGCCCATGTCCTTGTAAGAAATATAAACAAAAACTGCTGATATTTGTAGGTTATACTGGACATAAACATTCAATGGGCAGCTTATTATGTAGAAGGCACTTCTAGAGTTAAGAGTTCAGTGACGTATACGTTAACAATAGAATTTATAAACAAAGTGACATAACCTCCAAATTCTGTTTAAAAATGATTGCAGTTTTACGTGAAATCCAGAGCCTTAAGATAATTTTAAAGAGTTTGGGCAAATTCACGTTAAACGTCCCGTTAACGGTAAAGTCATATGACCAAATACGATAAAAGTTTAGTAGGCATGTAACATAAAAAGTTTGAGCAAACACCGACAATATACAAACGTTAATAGAAGCCAACATAACCTCACGATCTAAGTGGATGTGGTTATTTACAAAATACGTTTTCAATTTATTTATTTATTATTAATAAATTAGCAACAGTGAAAATATCGTCAAGATGTACACGCTCGAAGTATACACCACAACTTTCTAACTTCACAAACCGATTCATCTAAACAATATCCGCTACCTTATTTGTAAGGAAATAGCGGGTTCCGATAAACTTTAGCATTACGTTCATGTTTTGACCATGCGCAGTTGTCGCAAAATAACGTTATGGTATAGCGTGATTTGTGCTCAAAGACTCTTTTATGATAGCGTCCTCCAATAAGTAAATTACGTTTCTTTACTTTCTGCGCAAGCGCACTTTTTCCAAAATAACGTTAACGTTTAGCGGGAGACCTGCGATAACTACTTAATAATAAAAGTGTTTCTGAATCTAAAAAGCATTTAAATAATTAGTCTACACTTTCTATCGTTTCTGTTCTTTATTTTATTGATAGTATATTAATTAACACTTGAACTATTGATTAGAATATTATTAAAAACAAATACTTATATTTACTTGCTTAATCCTTCCTCTTTTACCGGCTATCGCCAATGTCGAGGTAAAAACAAATACACTTTATAGCATTTATTTCTCGTATCTTATGTTTAATTATTGTATAATAAATTTGTCGTAAATATGCAGCAATAACGTGCGCTACCTTCTTCCAAAACTAACGTAATCATACGTTACTCCTCTGAAAGAGACAGATGCAAAGCATCTGTGCACCGTCACACGGTGTACTCACACCACGCACCGTACTCACCGACATATATTAATATCGGTAACTGCATTACATTTACTGCGTTCGAGCAAGCAACTCCGAGTTAACTCTCTTAGCTCTATATCCTTCAATTTGGTATATTTGGTGCAAAATGTGCTTACTTCATTCCGTTCGAGTAATATGTTTCTAGAGCTAACTCCACTAACTCGGTGCTTTAAGAGCGAGTTGACGAAGCGAGTGTGCGCAAACGTCAAAAATTCAAATATTTTGTAGGTTAAGTTGGGTTTTTACTTAAGCGAGGAAGCTGCTAGTTTTGCGAAGTTTTTAATTTTTTTCAGTAATTAATTTGATTTATCATCTGTATTCTAAAAGGTTTGTAAGATAATAATAATAAGTTTGTTGTCAGTTTTTCAGTGGCGTAACTTATTGTTTTTGCAGAAGTGTGACTGCCTCTCCTACATCTCCGCGCATGATGAAGGACATCAACTGCAAAAACTGTAGGACGGTGGATTTTCCATAGTAAAAACCATACGAGAAATCTCAGCTCAATAGCGTATGTTGTCTTTGAAATAGCAAAGAAACAAGGAATTTCTAGTAAAACTTTAACATTCTGTATCTTGAAGATTAAGCGTATTTGAATATAAGTGTATTAAGTAAAGCACACTTATTTTTTGATGTTCTAACACCTCCAATTTCTTTTATACTTAAAGTAAATACCCTGTATAATGTTATTTTCAACGCCTACTAGACTCTCAGACCTTGAACGAGATGTGGGGGCTTGGAGCGCGTACTCATAACGGGAATTATATTTTACAAATTACAACTTAAACTTATAAGAAAGTTTTTTAATTTTCGATTTTATCTCAAGGAAATATTGTAGTTACTAAAATCTACTAAATGTATTTCTAGGAAGATCTTAATTTCTCCAGTTTTCTTTCGTTAGTGTTACGATATGAAAACATTTTTGCAGGAAAATAATTGCAGGTACTGGAAATTAAAATTAATGGAAAAAATAATGAAATGTAAAACCAGAAAATATACAATGCGTGAACGGGCTGATCTGCACTTGACGATCACAAGTGAGCAAGTGAACGACTGCCTTTATAGCTCTTTATAGCCCGTTGTTATAGCCTCCAAGGGCGCTCCGAATTATGTCGTCCAAGGCTTGTCTAGTAGGTATTGGTATTTTTCTTCGAATTAACATCAGGTTTTAGGTATAATGTCTAGCTTTTTCTAAAACTAAATAAATTTTATTAAATCAGTAAAAAAATTATGTGTGAAGGTGAAATTGCTTAAAAATTTCCAACAAGACTTCACTGCCTATCAATAAAAGCACGTGCAAAAATCACTCGCTGTACAGTACATCCAGAAAACCGACACCGAGGCACCGATACATCGGTAACTTTGATAATTTACTGGGTTTACGGGTTTATTAGTTTATTGGTTTACTGTCATTTGAAAGAGATGAACAGTGCAGTGCATAGAGGTGCATGCGGGTGAATGGTGACAAGAAGCGACGTTTCAAACGAAAATTAAGCAGAAGTTATTTATTTTGCACTTTTTGTTAATTTCTGTTTATTGTATGCAGGTATAATGATGATGTGACGATTTTAACATGTAATTACTTAGAACCTTGTGTTTTTCATTAGTAATTTCTTGATTACGTTTACGATGGATTCTTCAGCGGAAAAAATCGAGATAAAATTGCAAAATACAAAGAAAAGTTGTGAAGATGCAATCCATGGAACACTAGATCTGGTAAATAATTTAGTTATGAATATAACGTGTTTTCATATTTATATTACAGTATAGGACTGGTACTTTCACTACTGAAGACAAACAAACATTGAGTAAATATTTGATTACGCTCTTTAATTTCCATTTATGGCTTGGAGAAAAAATCATATCAAGTCAACGTGCACGTGTGTCAAATGTCCCAGTAAGAAATGAAGTAAATAACACTTCAAATTTCCAAGAATTACCAACTATTGTAACAAATTCTGAAGGAACCACTGTTTACAATTCAGATGATGACACTGACACATTTGCATCAGAGTCAATTGAGGAACAAGAAGATTTTAAGATTAAGACAAATAATGAACTGTTTAACAAAAATACTAACACCAACAAAGTAACCTGGTTCACAATGGTTAACGAGTGTGATAGCAATATTTTGAGTATGTATATATAGGGTTTCCAGATTTTTTCACAAGCAACTAGTACAAATTTGTTCGTGGCTTCAAATTGGATATGCAGGGGTCCCCTCAAGCTGCAAACTGGACAGACGGGGTCCCCATCAAACTCTTAAGTAACTTTCCACTAGAATTCAAAATCGCAGACACACAAAAACTATACTGGACTTCCCCAGATACCTTAAAAAAAGGAAAATATCTGGCAATCCTATATGTATATCAATAAAAAATATGGATGTAGAAGAAATAAATAACATAATGATACATCTTGCTCTGTTTGTAGATATTAAAAGAGGTGAGCTACCAAAAGTTAATGACATTTGTATGATCGGGTATGCTTTATCACCATCCGAATTTTACATACAGAGTATGAACAATATTAATTTTCTTGAGAAGTATGTTGCTTTTTTTTTGTTAATTTTAGAGTGGCTTACAAATTTTATTGTAGTATTTCTGTTCTACTTTGGGAAAAATACAAGCATTCACAGAATGAAGAAGGTGTTACAAAAGAATATCTTTTAAGCACTTTTGGAAATTATTTTGCTTTTGAAAGTTCATCATGGGTACGAGTGGAAGTTATCGATTGGCTTTTGGTAAGTTCTACTCTCAACACTTATTAACAAAGTAGTTTTGAAACATAAGGTGGTGGTCTATAAATTGCTATTGGTTTTTAGGATGATATCAGTAATGAAGTGCTTATTCAGCTAATTGATTATGGTAAGATATTATTGGCAAATATCAAAAACTTACGACCACTGCCTTCAGCTGTCGAAAGTATTCCTAAACTTGCTCATCGATGCCATTTTGGATATGTAAGTGATTAATTAATTTCATGAACATTGATTTTCTTAACTATACTTATAATTAACGAATCATGTATTATTACTTATATCTTTATTACAGTTATATCCATTTCATGCTACCAAGACTAAGAAGTATATGGATTGGTCAGATGATGAAATAATAGAGTTCTTTAAAACGCTTGAGAATATTAATGAAACTCAATTTAGAATTTTACATTGCAACTACCAGTTACACCTGTAATTACTACTCTTGTAGATTTTTTTTAACACTCATCTTAAACATAACCTTAATTTTAGTGACTCATTGGAAATTGATATCATCAATATTAAGAACGAGACTTATAAGAAAACGATTGGACAGATTTTAATTGAAACAGGCATTGCCAACCCAATTATTAATAATTTAATAAATGTAGGTCCAAGAATGAATTATTGTGCCATCATGAGGGAATTAAAGATAAGTTGTGGTAAGTTGTTTACAGTTTTGTTAGTTAAATAGATTCATGTTAATTCTTGTAGATAATAATAATACAGTTCGACGAATTTCGTATTTTGAACCACTTATAAAAGAATCTTTTTTAAATGAAGAACCAGTGGTAAAAGTCAAGGCTGTTGGCAATAATTTCTTCTTTGTAAATGTAGAAGGAAAAGAAGACATTACTGGTAAGTTATTTTAAACTCAAAGTCATGCAATTTATGAATAATAGGAGGTTACAGTTATCAGATCTTGGATTTTGGTAGGTACACTTAAACAAAAAACATGTCTTAATTACAATTAAAAATTTAGTTGTTAATCATCATGAACAATCTGCAAGTAAATTAATTATTAATTGCATGAAAAGATTAATAATTAATTGATTTAGAATTAATTGTATTAATACCATAAAAGACAGTTGTATGAAATAATTAATGATTAATTATGTGAATTAATTAAGGATGAAATTAATTGCACAAACTGTGTGTATAGCCAAGTTGGTAGACATATTTTTAAGCTCTAGAATATGTTCTTAACGTATGGCTGTATGTTTTTGGAACACTTTGTATTTTGCTTGAATTAAGAATATGTCAAATCAACTCATTTAAAGACTTTCACTTCCATTTATGTTATAATTTCTTTTAATTTAGAGCCATCGATCAAAGCTTTGATGCATTTATTAAATAGTATAGACTCGATTCAGCATTACCAGAAACTAGATCAGGCACCTGTCGTTGATGAGATTGTTTTAGCTCTTGTGAGAAATACATGGTATAGAGCAAGAGTTCTTTCAGTGAAGTTGCAAAACAAGCATTTTGACAAAATAATAGTTCAGGTAAATGATGACACCAATATGGTAGGTAATAATTTTTTGAGATTAATGAAAAATTAATTACCTAGTGTAATATACAGTGTGGTCCAAGAAATTTGGATCAAATGGGAAAAATCTTAATCAACTGTCCCATTCCTCCCAGGGTTTTGTGGTCAATTACAAGGGAATTTGACGTTTGGACTATAAATACAGGGAAATTCCCTAGTTGCAGCACGAAAACTGTTTTTCATTATTTAAAAAAATAATAAATAAATTTAATGAGTTGACATCCATTTCCCGGACAGTAAACGAATTTAATTCATTATGATGAAATTAAAGGTATTTTGTACATTAGTTACTAAAAGATTCTACAAATTACGAGGGTTATTCAAATTAAAAAAAAAAATTATTTTTGTGCTAGAATGCCACGATTTTATATTTGAACATATCTTGTAATTCTAAACAACTTTTTTAAATAACATACTGCTCTATTTTTAAAATTAAGGGTACTTTACTCTTGAGTGACCTTTAATTTTTTGTATCTCCCTTGTATTATATGACTTTTTGCAATTCTGATTTGGAGTTAACTTCAATTTCAGACATGCACCAACTTCCTGTGATAGTTTCCTTTTCATATAGCTTCTTAGACACCACACTGTATAAATCTTATATTTTTGCCTGCTACATATACAGGGGAGTCCAATCCCACTAGGTGCATAGGGAATTGCATTGGTTGGAGAGAGTACATTGAAGTCAGTGTAGTAGAAACGAGATAGAAGCAAAAATCACCCACTTCATGTTTACTAAGTATCAATTCATCTCTTTCCAAGGCAGAGCATTTTTAATTGTAGCATTCTATCTTGTTTCCATTACAAGTGACTCCAAGGTACTCTCTCCAACCAATGCAATTCCTCATGTGCCTAGTGGGTTTTGACTCACCTGTAGATTAGTTACCTTACTATTATTACAATCATTACTTTATTTCTATTTCCTGTCACTTCCGCTCTTAAAAGTTAATTAATTAATAAATGGATGATCAAGGTATGCTATGTTAGTAAAGCACAGAAAAGTTTATAAAATTGCCAACTTTTTCTCTTGTAAAAAAGTAGTACTATTTGGTTGTCCAGTGTGAGTAACAGACTGAAATACAAGTTTTGTAAATAAATATGCATATCAACTGCTGAAAAAGCTTTGGTTTTCTTTTTAATACAAATATAAATCTTTGTTTTTGTATGATTTTAGGTATTCCTTGCTGATTATGGTGAAATAGTTAATGTACGACTATTTAATATATGTGCAATTTTACCAGAATTTTTACAAATGGATTTTCAGGTAATTGATACAATGTGTCGCATTGTAAGTGAGTACAGTGAGATAAATTTTTCTGGGTGAAAGCTACAAACTTGATTTTTGGAACATATCTCCTTTATATAGTAGCTATTGTTACGATCAAAATAATTCCAGAATTTTTATAAAAACATATAACAATACCTCTAGAGCAAATCTGATGGAAAGATCATGTTCAGCAATGTCTAGAAATGAATGCTTTAGTGTTTGTTTATCCCCTAATTGAATAGCCAACAGCATCACCAGACCTCACATCCTTGACCATTTATCTTTGGAGTTGTGCATTTTTCAGTACGTCTATGATGCATGTAGAATGCAAAACATGGAAAGGTAGATTTGACAGTTGGATCTGGCCCAGTGCCTATTCATTATGCAGCATTTTAGATTTTAGCCTAGTCAGCCTATTGAATAATACCTTTATTTTAATCGTGGAAATCAAAGTTCAGGGATGGGAGGTCTGGTGAGGGTGTCAGCTGTTCAATTAAGAATTAAACAAACAGTAAAGTATTTGTTTTATGGTATTCTGTTTTTAGTAACAACCAAATGCAATCCAAGTAAATAAACATTAATAATCATATAGAAAGTTGTAAGAGTAAACATTTTGAGTTCATATTGGAGACTTGATGGTTTTAGACATTGCTGGTCAGGATTTTACCATCATTTGCTCTATAGAGAAATCGCTAATATGCTTTTCTGGAATTCTTTTGATCGTAGTAACCATGTAATATAAACCTATCAAAATATTGCAACTTGTAATAGCTATTATGAAGAAGATTATATTGAGGGTCTCATATCAGAGGATTAAATTTAGAGGAGAAGGAAGAAAAACATTTATAAACTTTTAGATAAAATATTTGTAATTTATACTGCAAGCGACAAAAAAGAATCATAAATGAATTGTTTGTACTATATATTTATAGGTTATGTAATGCAATAAGGGCGATACGTTAGCATAAACTTATAAATTAAAAAAATGTCCCCTCTGATATGAGATTATCTAACTGCACTCACTTACAATGCAACACACTGTATAGTTAAATGATTAAAAAGCAAACTAAAAAAAGAATATTTTAGTATATGGCATGCAGGTTATACAATATTAAACCTAAATATAAAGACAATAATGGTACCCTGTTGAGAAGAGCAACTTTTGAATACTGCATAGATCGCACTTTTCGAATGACTATAATGTAAGAATCTTTTTTATGTTAGAACTTTTGCAATTTGTATTATCGTTTAAAGAAATCAATGGAGTCATAATCTAGTTTTAAAAATAATTGTTTTGACACTTGCAATGTATTTAACAGTACTTAAATAATAATGTGATGCAAAAAGAGTGAAAATTTCAAGTAAGATTGATTAGTTATAAACTCAGAAAGTTTCCCAGCAAAAATTCTAGGGTAATACGTCATCTACTAACTTTCAGTTAAGATTTTAAAATTTTTTAAAATTAAATGTCTACATTTTGAAACCTAATAAAAATTATATATGCATATTAGACCATAAATCTTCCAATGGTGCTTAGAACAGAAAACACATTATGACCCCATTTATATTCTGGTTCTTTTCTAATAATTGCTGTATTTCTTAACGACTGCATTGCATGGTGAATGCTTACGCTCATATCTATAATAGAAAGGCATGTTGTTTTATCCTGAACGAGCTGATACCGATTGAAGTGAAATTGAATTTCCACTTCAGTTAGTGTGGCAAAAGAACAACATTCATACTTTTATTTAAACTTAAGCTTTGAGGTTATGTCAACTAAATAAATAAACTGATCACGAAGATATTTCTGTCTAAAGTGAGAAGGAAGTTTTAGAATCAAAATGCAATCATTTTTTGATTGTAGAGGGAAATAATGAACACCCGAAGATCTGAATATATCATAGATAACTGATATTGATATATATCTTATTGAATCAGTTTGTTCAGAGCAAAAGAGCATGCCTGAAAACTTTTATTTTAATGCTATGGCTAGAAATTTTCATCCTGATTTAATTAGAATTCATCTTAATATTCTTACTCTTTATAAATACATTAATGTTACATAGTAACTAATTATATAAAAATTAAAAACACTAACAACAATGATAAATATGGATTGTGTGGAAAAAGATTTTTTGTTCTATTTTATTAGAAAGACGATGCCTGTATACCAAGAAGTTTTATTAAAAACTGCAGATGACACAGATGTAAGAAAATATTTAATCGACAATGGATATGGACAACCCATTGTATAAGAAAAATATTCCTTTTTCTAAATCAATTCTTTTGAATTGATTTAGTATTTTTTCAACATACAAATCGCTTAATTTTTTTAAAGTTTTTGAAGTTTATACTGTTATTAAAGTAATAATTTTATTTTCATAAACTTTTGTTTATATATATTTAATATAAGATTTTATAGAGTACAATGTACCAAAACAACAATGAGAAAGTGTCATTTTCTACCATGAGAGTAACAAAAACCCAAATCAAAGATACCCATGGATTCTAAATTTCTTGTCTTATGATAGTTTCGTATTAATAAAAAGGTAAAACAAAAGCTATAAAATTATTCAAGTGACATTTAAATTTTATTTAGGTTATATTTTAAGTGATTACAGTAAAATTAATTTACAGTAAAAATAATTTACAAAACTGAATTTATAAATGTTAACAGAGGAATGGTATCAAGAATGAAAATGGTGAATGAGAATATTCAATAGTCAAAATGATTATATGACATTTAAAAGTTTAAAGTTTGAATTCATAATTTAAGGATTATTCTAAGACAATCTTTTAAAATTCCAAGGGTATCTTTGACTTGGTTTTTTGTTGCTCTCATGGTATTCGGAGGGTAGGTTTAATCTGGAATATGTAGATTTCTCATATTCGTGTTTTTAAATTTTGATCGTTATTTGAAATTTGGTTTGTAAATGAAATATACTTTTGTTGTCTTTTAGAAAATACTCTGCTCTTTCTGTGTTTCTAATGTTGCAGAATATTTAGAACTGCATATAAAAACAATGTGTTGCTTGAAAGAGTAAGAGTAATTTATCACAGCATGTTTATTTCTTATCGTGATGATTATTTAAAGTATACTGTTTACTAGACAGTGTCCACTTATATTTTGTTGATATAGTTTATTTTTGTAGTACATTTCTTGAATGTTATTTTTTAAAATAAAGATAGAAAATAGAAATATTATTGTCTTAATAGTCTAATCTTATGCCTTTTCCTTCAGTTCAAAGATTCTTTCATTGATTACAACATTTAATATTAGTGAAATCAGAATATTAAGTTGCTTTATTAAATTTCAAATTATTATTTAGCAAAACTTGTCTAATCAACTGGTACTTTTTTATAGTTTTAATGCACAATGGTTTTCAATATTTAATTCAAATAGGATTTTTATGTTGAAACGCTCTGTATATAAACATTTTAATGCAACAACAAAATGATGCACGTACAGCTGTGCCATCTTATGACGTAATCCATAACTATTTAACAGAAATTGATGTACAGATCTCTATAGATATCGCAGAATCGCTACATAACGAACAATAAAAATTGCAAATCTTTAATACCCGACAGAAAAAAAAAAAAACAAAAAAAAATTAAAATGTCGGCTATATAAATTGTAGTTCAATTTTTGTGCAAATATATGTAAATTTAGTAATATTTTTAGAAAATGTAGTAAAATTATTTTTGAGAACCTATTCTTGGTTATAGTCATTGTAATACCTAATTATGTATTTGAAAACCGGCAAATTTCGATTGTTATAAGTGTATAATGGTGGCTACTTAACCTAACATTTTGAAAAAATTGTGTACTTATTTGGAAACGAAAGGAAATATTAAATTTATCCAGTAACAAAAGAAGATACATCGCTCTTGGTTAGTTATAAAATAGTTAATAACCATGACAGCACCTGGAAGCAGCAACTCAAATGATGGACCGATTCTTTTGGATGTTTCCCTTCTAACCCCAGACGATGATAGCTGTACTTTTATTTCTGATACAATTCCTGAACGACCCGAAGATATTGTAGATTGGTTCGATAAAAATGCTGAAGTAATAGAGTTGGATAATGATAGTATGATGAGCAATAAGCCAGACCCGCTGCTAATTCAAGTTAACGTGAGAGATTCACCAACCTTATTACATTTAAGTGATGATACAGATACAGATGCGTTAGGAGACATTTGCATGAGTATTTTGGACAGTCCAGAGAGTGATTATTTCGATCAAAACATAAGTCCAAAATGCAGTGCTCACGTAGGATCCAAGATAGATAAAAACATGAATTCATTATCAAAAGAAAATAACCCAAATATCTCTGTAGTTCAGTCTAAACAAAATAAATGCGATATATTAGAAGATATAGTCAAATATGGATTAACAGTAGAAGTAAGTAATTCTAATAATAAGCTTCAAGTAAGACTGCGTAACCAATTCGGTAGTGATGTTTTTCCAAGCCACTTTATACCAACAAATGAAAGCGGTCATGTGAATCAGGCTTTAATAAGGCAACCTGTAAAACTACTTGAAAAAACAATACTTTCTTCTAAACTAGAGGCCCGAATGCCTTGCTTACATTCTAAATTAGGCTTACGTATATGGTTATGCCCTCATTCTGATTGTCGTCGAGCATTCTATCGCTATAATTCTGCCAAACTACATGCTTTAAAGCATTTAGATCATAAACCTTTTAAGTGTGACTTTCCTAACTGTGAATGGGCCTTCTACACCTCATTCAAGTTGAAACGCCATCAAGAAACGCATTCCAAACGAAAAGACTTTGTATGCTCACATCCTGATTGCGATCGTCGTTTCACAACTATCTACAATCTAAATTGGCATCGCCGTCATTATCATGAAAAACCAGCAACTTTACCATGTTTAGTGAAAGGCTGTGATAAGTATTTCCAAACAATTCGTGCTCGTGAACTACATCTTAAAGCTCATGGTAAAGCCGAGGCTCCATATCGGTGCCCAGTTACCGAATGTAATAAACAGTTTTTTTTATTTACTGCATTGTCAACTCATTCCCGTGTGCATTCTCATAAGAAGTCTGAATTACGCTGTCAGTGGCCAAACTGTGGACGTGTTTTTGAACAACCTTGTCGCTTAAAACAACACACTCTTCAACATACTGGTCAACGTCCGTTTATCTGTACATATGATGAATGTAAATGGGCGTTTTCTACAGCAAGTAAACTAAAACGTCACTTAAGCACCCATACAAACGAAAGAAAATTCCATTGCACTATAGGTTCCTGTAACAAGTCATTTCTACGATCTGAGCATTTACGAGATCATACATTGACACATATTGGTCAACGTCCATTTCACTGTGATGGTAAGTTTTGATTTTGTTTTTTTTTCGAAAAGTAGTTTTATTTTGTTTTCTATTCAAATGTGAAAACATCAATGTAAATAATGTAATATACTAGGAGGTTCGCTGAAGATGAGCCACTCTAAATATTTTCAATTAAATTTCGCGATTTAAGCAGCGTTGTCAAAGTTAATAATAGATCTTCAGATCTGACGACTTTATAAATTTTTGATCATTTCTGGTAACATGTTCACTGGTTTTGTAACTATGTTATTCACCATTACACTAATTTTTTAAATACCAACTGCGTGAAAATTGCGAATTTCTTCAACCGCTTAAAAGATATAAGAAAACAATTAATTACTTAACTAAATAGAAAAACTAACTTTTAGCTTAATCCAAACAAAAGATTACGCATCACAAACTATAATTTCTTAGAAATTAATTTTAACTTTATATGGGGTGTTTGACTTTTGATTTGGTTTCATTTTTGCTATGAACTTCTACATCTTTTTCTGATGTACCGCTCCCAAATTACATGGACAAGTTTATTTTAAAAATGAAATGAGACACCCTGTATGTATAGGCTTAGCACGAATAAACTGTTTAAAGCAGCAGGGTGATCTTCGGTATAAATACTGTTTCAGGATTATCAAGAAAGCATGATTGAGAATGCGGGTGCAGTTCCAGGGTCTTCTTTGGGTTGTCAAGCGCTGGGAAAGCTGTGGTGAAACTCAAAGTAGCTCTAGGACTTCGCTCACGTCCACATCACTTCTGTTGAACACATAACTGGAAACTGTAATCATTTCTTAACTTTCGAAAGAGAAAGAATTCTTTTCTTATTCTCCTTAAATCACTGAATGCATTTTTATCTTTTTCATGTTGCACTTTATATATTGAATGTTTAAACATTTTTACACCCCTTATGAATTATGCCATCCCTACTTTGTTATTGCACTTTTATTTTACATTTTCATTTTTTAGTTTTTAGTTTGATGTGTCTTTTATCTAAAGATAATTCGAGAATTGCTTTGATCACCCTGGATGTTTTTTCATACCAAGTATTGAATGTTGTATTAATGATAATCTAAGAAAGTTATTATAAGCAAATTGTTTTGTTTTTCAGAATGTGATGCAAGCTTTACTGGAAAATCTGGACTATGTCTCCATATTAAAAAAATTCATCCAAAATTGAGCGAAGCATGTGCACGTGTTATTCCTTACAAACAAGCAAGTCCAGAAAAACCTAGTTCTGAAGATCTTCTTGAAAAGGCAATTAAAAGTCTTGATGATTCTCTTCCCAATGATGTAGATGTGGTGCTAAGCACCGAATTATTGCCAACTAAAGAAGAATCTCTAGGATTATTGGAAGATGATCGTTTTTCTACTGTCAATCTAAGAGATCTTGATTAATGTTTGTTACAGATATATATATTTGTTGTTATTTTGCGTTGTTATATTAAAAAGAAAAAGATGATTATGATATAGAAACTATTTGGAAAATAATTGTGTCAATGGGGAGTCCAATCAATTGTGCCCTAAGGTCATCATGGTCATGTAAATGCTTTTATTTTTATATTAAGGAAATATAGAGAATCAAAGAACGCTTGATGTTAAATTTTTTTAATAGTCTTAAACAGCTGTCATTGCACATATGACAAAATCGAATGATATGGTGCTTCACACAGGATAAGTCACAAAAAAATTAATAAATTTTGATTCTCGTATTTACTTGATAATTGTAATTTTATAACTTACTTTATCTATATCGTTTCTTTGCTTCTTTTATTAAAATCAAGGCTGTTTTATTCTGTGTGCTATAATATGAAAATTAATTAAGACTCGAATATTTAAAATATACATGAAAAGACATGTATCACAATCTTTAAGTCTATTTACTTAAGTTATAAGTTAAAAGTCAAATGGAAAACTGAAAGCAAAATAGAATATAAAAGGTGCTTTCGTGTTGAAATGATTATTTGCTTCTATTGCTCATAGATTACGTACATCACATAGGTTAGAATGCATTTTATTTAAAAGAGATGTGGACTTGAAGGTTATGTAGATATATACCAGAGATGCTTGTTTTAGTAACTAATAAAATAGTCAGTAATACAATTATGATTAGTGAGAAGTGCTATCTATTTTTTAAAACAGCCTTGTCTTAACTTTTCTGCATGTTTGTTATGTTTTAAATTTTGGGACCAAATTTTTTAAAGTTGATTAACTACTCCCAATATTGATGTAATATGTGAATTAGTTGTTGTAATACTATAAAGCTATTATATGTGAAGAAATTGTATTTATTATTGTATGGTACCTACTATTCTGTTCAAAATTGAATGTGTAACAAAGAAATTATTGATAATAATTGTGACAATGAATGGAAAATTACGTGCATCTGTTTAATTATAATAAATTATTTGAATGCAAATATTGTTTTATTATTCAAATCTTTCATCTGGTACAATATCAATAAATGAAACAAATTATTTTAAAGGAGTTTATATCACAAAAATCAAGTTTTCGGTTAAAACAAGACCGAAAGTATAACATTCTACTTGCAACATTTAGAATGCCATTTTGAAAGCTTGATTGTATCAAACCATACTCAACAGACGTTTAATACATGACAATTATGAATGATGAATTCCCACTAAATATATCACAAGCATAATTATTAAAGTGACCATTATAAATACTATTATAAGTTTTAGGTTATGTTATGGGTAGTTGCATGATTATGAACTGTTGACGTTTTAAGGTTATGTTGTATCTATCAAAATGTATATGTGACCCTGGATGATAAAATACACTTAGTGTGTCAAAATATCATTTTTGAGTTATTGATGGATTTGGATACCTAAAGTTATACAAATTCAAGTACAATAACTTATTGTTTCTATTCCGCACATGTTGAGTGCAAATTCGTTAAGTTAGTACATGTACTACATTTACACAAAAGCATAAGTTGTTATTCTTTTTTTCTGTTGTTTATTTTTGTTCAGTTCAGCTTCTGATTTAAGTACTACTAAGTCTTGTTTATCACAATCGATACACAAAGATCTGATGTGTTTATATCTTATTATTAAATTTTGTATGACCCGTGAGAAGAAAGTTGAACATAATTTTCAAGTTTTTTTTCATTGTTGTATGCCGTACGAGGTAGTGCAACATCGCATTATTTTTATTTTGGGACACACAGTTATCAGCAAATAGAATCAGTGTGTTGACTCATGAATGGTAGGTAATGGTGTAACATGCTTATAGTTGCATTCGGACCCTTGCCGATATCATTTGCTTCGTCGATTAAGAAGTTCCGTTTATATTCCTGTTTTCTCATCATTAATTCCAAAAATACTGCATTTACGACCACCCTTGAAGTAAGCAGATCCCACTTGTGGGCTAATAGGATACGAAATGTTATGAGCAAAATCAAATGACAAGACCAGAATTGAAGTTGATAACTTTAAATTCATTTTTCTCGAAAACGTATTTTGACACTAGGTGTGTTTTATCATCCAGGGTCACATATCTGCTCAAGTAATAGATCCATAAATCATGAATCCAGTATATGTATCCAATAGATGCAGTGCAATTAACAAAGGTAATCAGGTAAATGTATCCATATTAAAGAATGCTGTTGGTATATATCATGTGGGACACTCAGTCATCGTAAACACCTAATATCAGTTTCGTTTAGTATCAAATCTTATTCTGTTTATTTATTTTTAGTTGACTAAATCATTTGTAAAAATTATGAAAAGTAATGGTGACAAGAGGAATGCCACAAGCAACTTTTGATGTATACATAAATCCATCGTTTTCTTATTTCTACAATTTGGTATCTTTCTCTCAAGAATGAATCTAAAAGCAACAAACAATTCCGTAAAGAATGCATGGGTCGAACTAATCCTAAACATGGTTTGCATCCTATAAAGAATCCTTCAAAGTCACGTTACAAGAAACCACGAGTAAGCAAATCACAAACTTTTAATATAAGATATTAGTTTGATTTGATTCAAATATACAGTGCTCTCTCCTGTATCTTGTTTACAGTTGGATTGATTTCAAAGTCCCACATAGCAGACACACGTTATATTGACGTCGTAAGCCCAAAAACTGGCATTTTAAACACGTAAGTGTTGGGACGAAATAAAAACGTAATTTTTAAGACGTCACGATACCGTCTATTTGACGTTTATATGTACCTTTATCTCAAAAAAAGTAAATAAAATCTACACCTTTTACCCGGTTTCCGGCTTTCGATAATATAATAATAGCTTTATATTCCATAATAAAAGAAGAAATCTGGAAATTTCATTGGTATCTATTTGTCTGTTTCAAAAATAAAAAGTTAAATCTATGATTGATTTATACTTTTTTGGGTTTTTATATGAATATTCTATTTAGAAAATAATTCAATTTAACTGAATGTAATAATAATGTAAATTAAAAATTAACGCCGAAAATTTGGCGCTTCAAGTAGATTGGAACTTTTCGATATAACTCGAATTTCTTGCTTGTGTCATACGTGTTAAGGTGGGTATTCACTTGAGCATTTCGGCCGCATGAGCGCCGAATGAGCACATTTTTGCTCATGCGGCGCTCATACGGACCTCTAGTGCACATTCGTTTACGAAGCGCACGAGCATCAGTTGAGCGTTTACATTCTTACCATAAAGAATAAAATTGCATTGGCTAGTGCCACTTTTATTATAATGTACCAATTGTTACGCAAGAAAAATAAGAGACGAAAACGCTAGTGAACAAAATTTTTTAATAATTTTAAAATATAATTTGTTACGAATTTCATATGTAGTATTTCAAAACTTTGGTATGTGTCTGTTAAAAGGCTGTGGAAGATGATTGTTCTCAATCACTCTTAAGTGGAAAATCCTATCTTCAAAAGATAAAAACAATAAGATATAGCACTAGAGAAGAAAATGCAAGGAAGTTTCACAAAGATTACTCAGAGAGAATCGAAAAATTACCCAAAACAATTTGAAAAATACAACATCTAGTAAGCAATCATTTTAGCATAAAATACTATTCTAAAACAGAAAAATGTATAGGTGCAGCATCTCCTGCCTTCAGTATAGTTGTAGTTTAGAAGCAGGATGATCATCTCAGTTGACATCAACACCAATAACGTCATATTTAGTAGCTGCGTCTGCTGACAATCAATTATCAGCTACCTATACTCCTTGTGAAACAGAATTGAACATAAATGCTGGCAAACTTGATTTTGTAGAGAAAAAAGGAAACTTTAATACAGTTTTTTGGTTTTTAATTTTTGAAAAAAGTGCTTTCTACTTTAGCACATTTAAAGCAACAGAATAATCAGATTCTGAGCATTCTTCATAACCATCCTGTCTCTAGAAATTCAACAATTCAAATTCCAGAGATTCCCTTAAGTCTGCCAGCATCAAATCAACAGGAGCTGCAAAATATTGAAGAATACTTGCAGAAACCTGAACATCTGATTGAATTTGTAAGTCATTTTGCAATGCATATTATTGTATGCATTTCTTTTGTATTTGTTGTAGAGCTCATATTTATCTATACTGGGTGGAAGAGACCTAACATCAAGAGTAAATAATACCCTGAAACATGTTTTAACTGATACACTTGCCAATAAAATGAAGAATGAATTGCTATACTACACTAATGAAGAGTCGCAAATTTTTTGTGCTTGTGTACTTTCGTTTTGCACGTGAATGTATATAGATGTATTATAATATGTAAGTGTTTTTATACTTGTAAGAGTATTTCTGCAATTTAGTTCAGATTTTGTATTTGTAACCATGAACCAAAAATGTTACTTCCAAGATTGATCTTGTAAAATAATGAATATTAGTCATAACAGATTAATTCGTTAGAACTATCAACCATCAATAGAACCAAAACCTGGTTAAAACTAGATCTTTCCTGTGAATATTGGATATTATAAACAAATTGTATAGATAAATCAATAAAAAAGCATTTAATAAAAAAAATATAGATTTAAGATTTGTCAAACTCAAAATAACTTGAAATTCAAACTGACAGTAATTGAATTTGCCCTAGTACTTATATCTGAATCAAAATACAAACAGTTCAAAATGTGAGTCTCTTGAGGTGGAATTTTTTGGTTCACGGGTCACATCTACTGTGTGGGTTTCTCTCGTTTTTCTGTAACTGCATTTGTATCTATATTCTAATATATTTTCTTTTTGTAAATTGTGGTTTATTTATTGCATTCAAGGGACGTCTTAGTGGCTTTTTAACTGACGTCAAGGTGGCGTCAAAACGACGTTGTGATATGACGTCACTGGGCTGTGACTTATGTATGTAATATTTACGTTTACAACACGTCATTTGAATGGGAAGATTGACGTTATGAATGACCAAACACTTACGTCGGTATGACGTGTCTTTGCTATATGGGGTTTCATCAATACAACTTTCAAAGGAAGATATCTTCATACAATTAAAGCAATCTTATTACACTGCCAGCTTATTGTGATTAAAAATAAACATAAAAAATCAAGAAGACGTAGTGAATATTTCTTTAAAAAGAGTTATCGAAAAAAGTTGCTTAAAATGGTAAAACGGCAAGAAAATTCTAAATCCAAATTTTGATTGAGAAAACTGATGTCAAATCTTTACCAGTTATACAGCCCTTCATATAAGATTCTCATATCTTCAATGCAACTTTATCTACCTACAACTAAAAATAAACAAAATTAACCATGTATATGAATCATGTTGTTTTGCAACTATTAATTACTTATAATCTCTGAACTTTACGCAAATCACTTTGATCATATTCAATATTAATAAAAGAAATTACTTGTACAGATATCTGGGATGGTTGAATCATCGTTATGACAATACTATTGTAGTGGAAAGGAAAAGTGTTCTTAGAAATAAAATATGTTCATAGCTTATCTTATCTCTGTAGCCAAATAACCATCTAGTAATCTTTTATAAAGTTTTACTTGCTAGCTGTGCTGTATTTGAGCAGGTCTTTTTATCACTTACAATTATATAATGAGAGAAATTGTGAATTTGCAAGTAGGACAGTGTGGAAATCAGATTGGTTCTAAAGTAAGTTTTGAAAATTTCTCTAATGTCTTTTATTTGATTTCTAAATATTTTATCAGTTACATTCTTTAAGATGTCGTTAATGTAACATAATCTGTTTTACATAAAATGATATTATTATTAAATGATTCTCATAATTTTCTTAATATTGAGAGAACCTTCCAAAATTACACAATATTTTCAATAACTAAGTTAGTTATATCTAATCTGAATTTAAGCTTATTGATTTATTTGGCAACAAGAATTATACATTACGATCAAAAATGGTTATCCCTGTTGACATGTTGGTATAAAGTCTTGACAAACAATGTTATCTACCTAAACTAAATTAACCTTTTTCCATTTTAATAAATATTTTAAACTGTCTTTTATTAAATTAAACGTTCATTATGTATATTTATAATGTAAAATGCTTTAATGTTTTTTTCTCTAAGTACCTATAGTAGTACTATACTATACAATTGGTGATTTTTGAAAAACGCTAAGTCAAATTCAATCTATTGCTGGATGTTTAAAACTTTACTAATACTGTATTCAAAACGACTCGAAACGTAAATCAATTTCTCATTTTTCTCAAAACTACATAATGATTAAACTTAGTTTCTTTCAAGAATCACCCATTCAATTGTTATAACAAATTGGATTAAATTTAAATGGAAATTATTACACTCATGTTATTTAACTGATATCAATAAATATAATCTGTGATGACATAAACGATCAAAGATAACAAATAAATAAGGTTGGTTAGGTACACTATGAACTTGTTAATCATGCCATAGAGTGTCATATTAAATTGTAGGTCAAGATGCCCACTAACACCGCAAACAATCAAGTACCCACATGTTTGTTTTCCTTTCCCCACCTATATTATATTGTGCCCAGTTCAATTTAAATTAAGAGAATTTCTATAATAAAGATGATTTTAAACAGTTCATTAAAATAGTTTAATAAAATCTGACCATGAAGCAGCCTGAAGTAAAAAAAGAAAAACTAATATAACATGTGTCTCACAGGAATCAGAACATACATCGAATTCTTGATTAGATTCGCTCTTTTCCTTTATTTTACAAACCCACTTGATATAACTTATATGAATGCCAACTTGATCTTGATATATATGTAATTGAATAACTCGTTTTAAATGTAAAAGATCTGTTAACAAAACCGAAAGAAATTTAAAAATAATTCTAGATATCCTGATGATTACTATAACTTTTATAATTTATGTAATTATTCTTTCGTTTTAAATATCCTTTTATTCGATTCCTTTCTAGTTCTGGGAAATTATTTCTGACGAGCATGGAATCGATCCGTACGGGCGTTACATAGGAAAAACCGCAGAACAACTAGAACGGATAAATGTATATTATAATGAAGCATCTGGGGGAAATTTTGTACCAAGATCGGTACTTATCGATTTAGAACCTGGTACGATGGACGCTGTCCGATCAGGTCCATTTGGTAGTTTATTTCGACCTGATAATTTCATTTATGGTCAGAGTGGAGCCGGAAATAATTGGGCAAAAGGGCATTATACAGAAGGTGCGGAGTTAGTAGAGCACGTATTAGAAATTGTACGTAAAGAAGCTGAAGGATGCGATTGCTTGCAAGGATTCCAATTATCACATTCTCTGGGTGGAGGTACAGGGTCTGGTATGGGCACACTACTATTATCTAAAATCCGAGAAGAATATCCAGATCGAATTATGAATACTTTTAGCGTTGTACCATCACCCAAAGTATCAGAAGTTGTTTTGGAACCATATAATGCAACACTTTCAGTACAACAATTAATTGAGAATAGCGATCAAACACACTGCATCGATAACGAAGCCTTATATGATATTTGCTTTAGAACTCTTAAAATGTCTAGCCCCACTTATGCAGAACTAAATCATTTGGTATCACTTACCATGTCAGGCGTAACAACCTGTCTAAGATTTCCTGGGCAACTTAATGCAGACTTACGCAAACTTGCTGTAAATATGGTGCCATTTCCAAGACTACACTTTTTCGTACCAGGTTTTGCACCATTAACACCTCGTAGTTCTCTACAGTATCGTTCACTATCAGTTGTAGAACTTACACAACAAATGTTCGATCCACGCAATATGATGTCGGCGTGTGATCCGAGAAATGGTCGATACTTAACTGTGTCTGCTATCTTTAGAGGTCCGATGTCAATGAAGGAAGTAGACCAAAATATGTTTGATGTACAAAACAAAAACTCGAGCTATTTTGTCGAATGGATTCCAAATAATATCAAAACAGCCGTTTGTGATATTCCACCTCCTGGACTGAAAATGTCTGCAACATTTATAGCGAATAGTACAGCTATTCAAGAGATCTTTAAGAGGATAAGCGAACAATTTTCTGCTATGTTTCGAAGAAGGGCGTTCTTGCACTGGTATACAGGAGAGGGTATGGATGAAGAAGAGTTTACTGAAGCTGAATCTAACATGAACGATTTAATTTCTGAGTATCAACAGTATCAGGTAAGTTTTGATTCTAATTTATAATTCTCTTTAAAAAAATGATTTAACTGTTAAACCAAAGTAAATCTTTATTAGGAAGATTAGATTAGATTTTGCCATATCTGACAATTCTACGCTCTGATTTAATTTACAATTGAATTTCAAATTTGTCACATGCCAAATGGGAATGTTTTGGAGAATTCATGCAACTGTAATTATAGGTGTCAATTGTGTTAGATATACTGTGCTAACAAGATCAAGCCTTCAGTGTCTTGTGTATTTTGTTAAAAATGTACACTGTGTGCATTTATTTTTGTGCATTGTATCATACTTAGAAAAATATATATATTTCTTTCAAGTTAAATTAATGTCACTATTAATTCAAAACAATTTTTATTTATCTGTAATGCAGTGAAGATAGTTTGTTGGTTATTAAGATTTATTTAATAAGAAACCACTAGTAACCAATCTCTTTTGCTGATATACTTTTATATTCATATAAAAGTACCTACTACTTATCTCACTTGAAATTCTTTTTGATAATCTTATCAAAAATTGTATAATTTTAGGCGCCAATAGATTAAATCTTCAGAAATTAATCAAAGAAGAAATTATAGATATTGAATCCAATTTTATCCTTCATAGATTTGAAGTTAAAAACAGCCATTTCTTCCTATACATATATGCTATTAATAACTAATAAAATAAATCTATTTTTGTTTACAGGATGCTGAAGTTGATGACGAATATGTAGAAGATGATGAAGAGGAAGAAGTACCTGCCGAAGAGTACGAATGAAAAGAAACATTTGTACATATAAATATACTAAAATGCCTTGATATTGTTTTTGATATTTTAGTGCATAGAATGTGGCCACATTTGTCAATGACATTTCTGAAGGATAGTCTATGTTTATCAAACTAACTGTAGATTCTTTTTCTGTCTTTTACACCCAGGATGTGAGAGCAGAGCTAAAGTATATTTTTGCTTTCTTTTTTTTTGACAAGTGTGTTCACATTCTATAACCCAATGACAAACAAACATCGATATCAAGGCACTGTAATGATTAGATACTACTTCAGTAGTATACAGGGTGTATTTATAAATGACGTATAAGACGTGTACTACATTACAAATATCTACAATTTGTAACCAACAACCCTATAATTCTAATTTAACTATTCAGCGTTGTCTTATCTAAAGATTTACTGTATTTCAAAAGCTATAGATTTATGGCAAAAATTTTATTTAACTTCTTAATTCAGATTTTGATGTAGATTCACGCGGTATGTATATTATACTTCATTTTTAATACAGCCTGTATATTGGTTTACAAAAATAAGTCAGTATTTTTTTCTAAAAAAAGGTCATCCAAACTTAATTTATCTTATATTAATAAGGATTCTTTCATCTTATCATTTAAACCCATTTAGGAATACTTTCCATTTAGAAAATTTGTAATAAGATTGTAATACATGACAAATTTTGAAAAATAAAGCTTTGGTAACAAATGTGGATATGTTGAATAAACAATGCATAAGTAAGAATACAAGTGTTCTAAAGATTTGTAGACGGAGGATGGCGTCGTTATTTACAGGTAATATA
Source organism: Ignelater luminosus (assembly GCA_011009095.1). Classification (NCBI taxonomy): domain Eukaryota; kingdom Metazoa; phylum Arthropoda; class Insecta; order Coleoptera; family Elateridae; genus Ignelater; species Ignelater luminosus. Next base: position 457,660 of record VTPC01090126.1, read on the forward strand.
GGTAACAAAAATGTTACAGAGAGAAGTTGTACAGAACATTGTAAAATTATCTTTAAGTATATACAGTGTTTCATAAATACTTGATACACTCTCCAGCTTTTGTTTTAACATGCTGGCGGGAGTTGTAAATAGGGTAGACACTATAAACATAGAAAAACTTCAGAAAAGCAGTTTTTAGCAAAGTACCTGTTGTGAACAAGGTTTTCTTTTCTACACAGTGTTGTTAATAAATTTGTTAGATTAAATCTCATTTCCTTTGATTATTTGTTAAAAATATTAACAAAAACTGGATGGAAATTATAACGATAAAATTTATTTACTGTATCTCTAGTAACTACCTTTGCGTTTAAATGCCAATAAAAATGGGCCAACTAGATATTGCAGAAATCAAAAGAAGTTATTAAAGCCGAAACATTATATTTTAGACCAAAATTTCGAATGATGGCATTGAATTTGAGGTTTGCCTTGTCACAGTACCAGTCTTCACAGACTTGTTAGTTGTTATGTATGTGGAGTCTCCTCCAAGAAAATGAATGATGTTAACAAGTTGGCAAAAAAGAATCCTATCGAGGAAATGTAAAAATTTGGTATATCACTAGTGCATTCATAAATTAGATCTTTGAAATTTATTCTGCATTTGTCCTACAAATTAGGAATTAAAAAGTGGCAAGCGAGAAGTCCCGAAGAAGAATCGCAGGTCGAAACTAGAAGAAAGGAAATTGGAGAATATCTTCACAAAAAAATAGGTTTATTAGTAGATATGCCAAAACAATCAATCGGAAACACAAATGACGGCAATACTGCTTGCAGACTTTTTTGATCCAATATTATTCATCACTTAAACATTATGGTAGAAACTCTTTCTAGTGGTCTTGAAATAAACAGTTAAATTTGCCGAATATACAGAAGAAACCAGACAGATATTTTTACAACAGTATTCCTGGTAGGTACTATATTCCAGTCAGCTAAGAAGATCTTGGTTCACGGAAAAGATATTGTTGAAACATGTATTCTTCCCATAGGACAATTTCCGGAAGAAGCCCAAGAGTCACGAAACAAAGATTATAGCAGGGCCGGACTAATATCTTCAGGGGCCCTAAGCAGAGCACATTGTGGGGGGCCCCTCCTTCAAATTGTACATGCACGTACCCGCACACAAACACCAGAGGAAACATGTCAGATAAAAAATTGAAAAAATAGGGAAAAACGGAGATTTTGAAGGACGTATTTAACTATGTATACAAATATATTTTCGTAATTGTTACATTTGTATGAAAATATTTAAAACATTTTCCTTCTACATTTTTGGACTACAAAATGTTTGACTAACTCATCGAAACTTATTCGACGCATTATATTTTAATTTCGAGAAGGATCGTTCTGTGGGGCAATTCGTAATCATCAAGGTCAAGAAAATACGAGGTGCAATCTCTAATTCGGAAATACAGATTGTACTTTATCGTTTACGATTACATTGTAGCAGTCGGAATCATCTTTATATTTTCATTTTTGAGCACATGTAATAGTGAAACTGCTGTAGTTCGTTACTCAGAATCATCTGGATACAATACCACAAAATTTTCACTTTTGAGTAAATATTCATCTGTAGATAAATCCATATCTATTAGAAACGAAAATCTGCTTGATATCTCCCCATAAATACCACTTCTTCTCTTCATTTGATATAAAGGGTTTTCCAATAAGAGGTGTTATTTTGAATAGCCCGCTATTTCGGTAGATGTCACTTTTGAAGCTATCATTTTTTGACATTTGACAAGTAGAAACCACGCCATTAATAAATATGGAACGATACACGCTTCAACAACGCATTGAAATTATTAAAATTCACTATAAAAATGGTGAAAATTTGGCAGAGACGGTTCGTAAAACTCGAACATTTTTGGGTCACCGTGAAGCACCTTGTCGGACCGCAATACAGAAATTGGTGAAAAAATTCGAGCTCTTGGGACAAGAATATTGCTGTTGTAGCCGAAAGTGTTAAAGAAAACCCAGGTTTGTCCATTCCTCGTCGTTCTTTGGAATTAGCCATTCCACAAACGTCATTACACCGTATTTTGCATAAAGATTTGGGTCTTAAGGCTTATAAAGTCCAGTTAACACAAGAACTCAAGCCGGCCGATCATCAACAACGTCGTGTCTTTGCTGATTGGGTCGTTGAAATGCATGAAAATGATCCAGAATTCCATCGAAAAATCATCTTGAGTGATGAGGCCCATTTCCACCTCGGTGGCTTCGTCAACAAGCAAAATTGTCGGATCTGGGGCTCAGAAAATCCAAGAGTTATTGTTGAAAAGTCTCTCTATCCTCAACGTGTGACTGTTTGGTGCGGTTTATGGTCCGGCGGAGTCATTGGACCTTACTTTTTCGAAAATGAGGCTGGAGCAACAGTTACGGTGACTGGATTGCGCTATCGAGAGATGATTAACGATTTTTTATGGCCGGAATTGGATGGTATTGATCTGGACAACGTTTACTTTCAACAAGACGGCGCTACGTGCCACACAAGCAACGAAACCATTGATCTTTTACGGAAAAAGTTTCCGGACCGTGTTATCTCTCGAAGAGGTGATCACAATTGGCCACCGAGATCTTGTGATTTAACACCTTGCGACTTCTTTCTTTGGGGCCACGTGAAAGAGAAGGTCTACGCCAACAGCCCAGCGTCGATTCAAGACCTCAAAGATGGAATTCGTGAGGCTATCGAGGACATAGGGCAGCCACTTTGCGATTTGGTTATGGAAAATTTCATGAAAAGGATATTGTCCTGTAAGCGTGGTCGTGGTGGTCATTTGCCTGATGTTATTTTCCACTATTAACGGCATACCTTCCTCTTTATAATGAAATAAACATCCGATCATTTATATTAAAAAATGGCACTTTTCTTTGAATATCAAAATAACACCTCTTATTGGAAAACCCTTTATAATAAAAATTTCCGGGGGCCCTATAAGAATGTGCTTAGTCTGCTTATGCATTAGTTCAGCCATGTGGTGTGTTCAACTCTTCACAATTCGTCTGCTTCCTTCTGCCGAATACTTTAATCTATGGGAAAATCTTGTATACAATACCAATATTTAAGGAAGAAGTAAGTTTGTTTAATCACAACGAATTCCGATAGGAGTCATTACTGAATTTGCGAAGTCTGTCTGTCTGTCCGCATATTTTTTTAATTTTGAAATTTTGACTTCAGATTTGGATTCTACATTAAAAACTAAAGACGATGTGATGTCTTCATTTTTTGATCTCTTGGGGAACATGGTCAAAATGGTCGCCAAAATTTGAAAATTTTTCAAAAACTTTGTTTTTACTTTAAAATCGTATTCAACATCAAAAAATAAGAGATACGTATACTTTTTGTTTTTTGATATCACCTCGGGAATATGGTCAAAATGGCTGCCGAAATTTGAAAGTTTTTTGAAACTGTTGCTCAAATTCAGTAACAAAACAGAGTTCATTGTTTTAATTCTATTTTTACATATTTGGAACTTCAGTTACTCGAACTTGCAAATACCAAATTAACATAGGTATAACAATTATAATCCAATTGTATTATTTCATGGGCTTCCTGGTACTGGAAAGACTGCTTTATGTAGAGCCCTTGCACATAGGTTAACAATAAGAATGAATAAACAATTCCAGCAAGGTTTGTTACTTTAACTTGATAGTTATAGAATATTCTCGGAATGGCTTCATTTAATTTCTAAAGGATAATCTTTCCGAGTATAGAAAATGTAAAAAGAATGTTTTACAAAGTCACAGAATCTTTCTGAAATCCTGAAACAGTATATTTATATTCATTGATAGAGTTGAATCATTAACATATGCTACAAATAAAATTGCAAGTGCAATAATGTAATTTTGTGCCTTTTATGATTCATTATTTTAATAATATTGTAGGAAAAGAATCCTTAAATGCAATAACAGTTATTAACACTGTCTTAATGCAAATTGATCAGCTCAATGTATTTATTTAACTACAACTAATATGGAGTTACTTCAATTTTAAAGTTTGCAAGTACAGCCGATGTTATACCTAGAATTATAACATAAATTCAAAAGTAACATAATTATACAAAACTGCTGCTGTTGCATTACCATTATTTAATAAGTATCAAGAAGATATACTTGGAATCAGTGAATTAAGTGCTGGATTTAGTGGATGCACTTTACATAAGCTAGTTATTGCTCTTTCACATTTTAGAGATTAACAGATTTCTTAATGAAATCAAAATGGCCATTCAACGTCAGCATCGTGCTGAGCACTTTATTAAATACTTTTTATGTAAAAACTAATTATGTTCTGGTAGTAAATAAAAATTGTTTGTTATAATCCTGTATTTTATTCCCCATTTGTAAAGCAGGTAAGTTTGCATATGATCCAAGTCTTATTGTCTTTAATTATAGTTAACAGAAAAGTATAATAAGTGTAACATTATTTATTAATATTAAGGAAGGGATACACAAGTCTACCTTGATCATTGTGTTTAAAATAAATATTACAACTGTATTCCAGCTTTAATTGACAGTAACAATCATTTATAAGTAATATTTGATTGCTTGACGATTTGTTTGGAGAATTGAAAACAATTCTTTGTCATGCAGACATATTTAACTATCTGATTATGACATATACTCCCACTTCCAAGTTCATAAATGGTCAAAGACTTCAAAGATCAGCTTGCAGTTCCTTCAATTTGTGCATTACACTCATTAGCACATTATTGAATGGGTATGTTGCGAGATCAGTAAGAGCTAAATCTTCATTACAATTCACTGTTATACCATGATTCCTATTACAGCTGATCATAATAAACCTTCAGAATCATATTAAATCCCTGAATCTTCTCATACGAATTTTGTTAATTTTGGTCCGTCTTTGAACCACTTTTCATTGTATTCTAATGATTCTAACCTCTATAAATTGCTTCCACCATTGAACTGCAGTCTATTTCAGTATGCTACAATTTCCTGAGAAGGTATTCCACTAATGCAAATAGAGTTTTTATATTATACAATGTGAAAATGTAACATTCTTGTTTACTTAATTATTGTCAAAGCTCATATTTCAACCCCTACTTGCCTAATAACATAGAAATTTATTAAATTCATCTTATCTACCAGTAAAATGAAATCTTAAAACAGTGAAGATGCAAGGCAGCAATTGGAGCCCTAGGTAATATGTGTATGCAGCTAGACAGTCAAAATATGAGCCTTGATTATTACTAATTAACAAGGCAAACACACACACAGCATTATTAAAATTTATTTATTTTATAATTTTGTATTAGTAATTTAGGCACACACACAAATTCCTCTTACACTTGATAAACAAGTATAATTAACATCCAATATAAAAAATATTAGTTGAAAATACTCGTATAATCATCATGCATCAACCAATACAATGTTTTCCAACCAATTGGAGATGTTGCACACAGAAAATAAATAGGCCGAGTGTGCATCAATAATTAAAAAATGTTGGAAAACACTGGATTAAATGTATATAGGGTATCTCTGGAAAGACAGAACCGGCACTTTCCATAATATAAAAATCTTGAACATTTTACATATTTTTTCAAATTAACAATGTACATGTAGAAAATCACTTCAGGTGAGTAAATAAGCAGAATAAAAAAAGGAAACATGGGTGTTCTGCGTTTACTGAGACATCCTATATAACTATATGAGAAATTTACGAATACGGTACTACTTTTAATGTCAGAGACTTATAAGGTATTTAATTCAGATTACCTTGTTTGTAGAAATTTCTAAAAGCATTTGAAGATTACAAACCTAACAAGATTAACGAATACTTTTACTTACCCATATGTTATATTTTTTTATCCTAATTTTAAAACTTATTTATATTATCCATCAAAATTAAAATAATTCGTTTTGATAAAAAGCCTTTCTAATGTAATACCACGGATCTAAATACATCATTACAAGAAAAGTTTATTAAATACTGTCTCTGTTAAATTATGTTTAAAAGGACATAGCATAATAAATATTAAAAATGTGTACGTCCTTTGGTGTTGTCATATAGCAAAAAGTTCATAAAATTCTGAAATTTCTCTCTAAATTAACTGTAAAATCAACAGGAGATGAACTCTTATAAAAACAACACTGCTGTTTTGTACTGTATTTGTAAGAACAAAAATAATAACATCGCTTATATGAAATTTGAAATTGATGTTTACTATCTATCTCTCTAACTTTATCACAAGCTACACATATAAAAATAAACTCAACAATAAATAACGTTATAATAATTTGTATATTATATCACAACTTAAATGTTAAAGTTTGATACAAGAATTTAGAGTTAAGCACAAGTGACAAAATTTTTGGTTTCCATCTACCTAATATTTTTGTATCTATTATTAACGTGGAATAGTATTCTCTTCATCCGAATGTTGGGCATCTGTTAACAACTGTTCTCTATCTTCATCCACATGTCTTTGAGGAAATGTATAACCATCACCCAAGCTGAACCAAAAATAAAATGTTATTATACTAAAATCCAGTTGTTACACTACTGTTTAATCTATATGTGTATGTGTTGTTATGTGGATATATCATTTGATGTTATTTCGCTGAATATATGCAGATGCATGTTGTACAATTATATTTTATCCAGATCGACTTATAAAATTACTTTTAATTTTAAAACTTCGATTTAAACTTTTTTTTTGTTATCATATGATTTTATATCGTTTTATAAAGAACCTAGGAAAAGCGGGTGTTCATGCATTTATTTACTACTACTTTAGAAATACACCTGAAATTAGTTCTGACCAGCTTTAATATAGCTTTCTATACCCAGGATTACTTATAATAGGTTACTTGATAGCGTATGATGATCGTAACTTGTTAAGAATTAACACAAACTGAATTACCATTAAACTGCAATATAGGTACATCTATGATATAAAGCACTCTATGTTGATTCATGCTGGATTTTAATTTGTTATTTGTAATTCATGCTATTTGCTTCTCCAGGATAGATAAATAAATAAAATAATCAAAAAATGCTGACTTATACTACTACCACACAAAAAGACAACATAATTTGACATCTCAATATCATAAGGCGCAAAGAAATAAAAAAAATATTTATTAGATACCTGTTTTCGTTTGATAGCAGTATACCCTGCCCAAATAAAGTGAACAAAATTAAACAGAATTAAGCTAGGGAAGGAAAAAACAAAAATGAAATCTCAACTGTTTATTAAAAAAATTGCTATAATTAATTTTTATACAAAAAATTTCACAATAATAATAAGTACATGACAATTTTAAATTTAAATAACGGATGGTGTAGTTTCATGTGGACACAGCTTGGTGGCCTCAGTATCAATGTTGCGCGAGCTGTCCAAAAAACTGGTCAGTAATAACGGCATATAATTTATTAATATGCAACTGTTAGTAATGTAAAAGTTACAATATGCATGCGTTAGCCCAAACCAGCAATCATTGCAGAATTCTTTTATTAAAGAACAATCACCAACACATATGCTGCTATATTTTTTCATGCAGTGCATACAATGCTGATTTATAAAATGCACCATACTTGTTAATTACCTGTGAGTATAAGTTATAAAAATGTATCTTTAACCTAGAAGTATTACAGATCGGTTTTTAAATTATTATTACAATTGGTTAAATCACATTTATATGTATGGAATGTTCATGAAAAGTTATGAAAGAAATGATCATTCGCATGAAAAATTGATTGAGATTTATTTGATAAATTTTAATAGTAATTCCATTTCACATGATGAGAAATAAATGTCACTAATTAAGATGTCAATATTAAGCAAAAACAACTTTCGTAGAGAAAAAAAGAATATTTTTAAGATTTGCCCATAGATCTCATTTGGTCTGAAAACACTTTCTGGCCTAGAAAGTTCAATTAGCTCAAAAGAGCATTTAAAAGTAAGACCTCTGTTCAAATATAATATTCAGATCAGCAAACTGATTATTTTGCCCCTACAAGATTTCTCTTCTAGTTTTAAAAGGAATCAGAATTTAAAAGAATATCTTTACCATGACAAAAATATTCATTAAACTTTATCAAACTTCTTTAAACAATAAGTGATCTGTGAAAAGAAAGTCATTATGTTTTGTTCTGCCACTTGGGAATCAACTACATTACTTGTCAGCCAATAGCAGTAACTAGAATGTTATCTTAAGAAAGGGCAGGATAGAAGATAAGTAGATCCCTTAAAACTGCAGAGTGGAACAATTACCTATGACTAAAAAGAACAAACAAAATACGGATATAAACCTAGAACCCTACAACACCCGAAGTTATTTGTATAGCACTACACAAAACACAAGATGCACCACTTGACCTATACAGCTGTTTGATCTGCATTTATATCAGTCACAGTTCATTGCATCTCATAACAGTTGTTTACAGGGTGATTTTTATAACAATAAACTGAGTACAAAACACTACCTACGAATGGCTGTAGCTCTACCAGTCACCATGGAGAAATAATCTTTATTTTTCATACTGTAAAAGTAATGACATAACAAGGTAATTTTTTAAATTGCCACTCAAGTATTTTCCCCCTGCTATTTGATAGGGATTTCTTTTCTCTTTCCAACAGTACTAAACATAGAGAAATTTCTGAGCAAATTGTAAAAATTCTTTGAGATTTAGTAGGTGCTATTTAACATGTAAATTACATGTTGTGGTGCAAAAAGCGGCAAAAACAGTTGTCAGTGTGGCCAGAAGACGAAAGTGAATGTACTTAACATTAGGAAAGATAATTTGAATTGTATTTCTATAAAATCTACTACAACTGCTCCCTGTTGGATTAAGATCTTATGCATTTACCATGTTATCTTCGTTACGTTTTTGTTTTTATTTGTTTTGTCTAGTTATAGCATTTTTATGTACCCAATCTACATTTTATTGCTTTTCCTGTTTAAATAGAGCTTACCTCATTTTAAATGATTTTTAAATTTCGCTCCAAAATTTACCAATGTAAGGGTATGAAAGGTTAGTACCATTATAAAGAAAAATAGAATTCCTATCAGACAGTAAGAAAAAAATACTTGGGTTGTAATTTAAAACATATCTTGTGACGTCATCGCGTATATCTATATATAATCGAGTAAGATAGTAAGGGTAACTTTTTTATTATTACAGTTAGCAACTTTCATATTAAAACTTTTTACACAGATTTCTAAAGTACAGACATATTTGACTTTAGAAAACCGCGATTTTCATTTTTTTGGAGTAATTGCTAATCGGTTATAAATTTTCGACTTTTCTAACCTATATCTGAATCAGTATACAAAATTGCACAATATTGCCCATTTAACCAAAACTCTAACTATAATAATAAGAAAGTTACCCATACTATCCTACTCAATTTGGAACACCCTATATACTGTATTACATCGATTATAAGACGCATGTATTTTCGTATTTTGGTGTCTCCGTATTCATGATGCGTCTTATATTCGATGGCGTCTTACTGGGGCAAAGGGTATGCTCCGAGAAGCTGGACGTATTCAATCAAGGTCTCGCGAACAGGAGATGGGGGTAAGCTAGCGGCCACTGTTGGAATACAGTCGTCGCTGGGTGACGGTTAATCCTGATCATTTTTAAATAAAGCTGTGCCCATAATTGTTGTTTAAGATGTCCTCAAAAAGAATTCACAATGATGCTGGATTTAAACGAAAATATATTGTGTATGCTGAAGAGCACGAAAACAGAGCTGCAGTACGTACATTTTGAGATTAGTAAAGCGAATATTGGAAAAATGATCGTAATGCTATAATTTTTTGCAAAGCAACTACCAAATGCTTTAGGGGGTTCAAGAAAGGACAATATCCACAAGTAAATGAAGCTGTATTGCGTTTTGTTATTGAATAACGTGCAAAGAGATTGCCTATCCACATGCCAAACAATTCAATTCAAAGCACTACAAGTTTTTAAAACTTTTAGAATACACGGAAAAACTTTTAAAGCAACGAGAGGTTGGTGTGAACGATTCAGGCGTCGTGTAGGCCCGTCTTTAAGGCCTTTCTGATTTTGAACAGAAATTTCTCAACTTTCAGCACCACGTGATTCAGTTGAGAAAGAAATCTAACTATGACTTTCAACAAATAGGCAATGCAGACGAGACCCCAGATATGTCTCGAAATTATACTGTGACTGTCAAAGGTGCAAAAGACGTAAAGATCATGAGTACGGATTGTGAAAAGCAGCCTATCACTGTGATGCGGCGTATAACTGCAGATGGCCGAAAATTACCACCATATTTAATTTTAAACCGCAAAACAATACTAAAAAAATGAGATTTTTCTGAAAGATGGGTGGATGACGACTGAGCTGATGAAAGATTGGCTAGAAGTCGACTGGAATAGACGCTCAAGAGCTCTATGTAACCCACCTAGATTTCAGTTTTTGATGCTTTTCGTGGGCATTTAACTGAAAAGATACAGACTAATCTCGCCCAAAAGAATACTGACTTGGTGGTTATTCCTCGTGGTATGATTAACCAATTGCAACCCCTCGACGCTTCAATTAACAAACCATTTAAGGATTATTTAAGGAAGGAGTATGAGTCCTGGTTGTGGACGGACAACCATCCATTGACACCTTCCGGAAAAACTAAAAAGGCGCCGGCGTCAAAACTTGTAGAATGCAATCAATGATTCAGAAAAATCGGAAACTGAATCTGATGTTTCTGATTCTGACGATCAAAGTGCGTAAATATGCAATATATATTTCATTTTTGCAATAAAGTTTATTTTTTATAAAAATAAAAAATAAATTATTTATTCACTTTTTTTTTATTTCTAGCTTAGAAAAATAAGGGTGTGCTTTATAATCGGTGGCGTCTTATAATTGATGTAATGCGGCATATCGAAAGATACATAGGTACATTTTGTATATAATCTGAGCTTTACTAATAATATTAGTGTTGCCACTGGAACCAGATCTGGATCCAGTATCAGAGGATCTAGCCAGAACTGAGAATATATATTTTTTAAATAAAAATAAGAGTAAAAGGTTAAAGCATAAAATATAAAGGACAGATCAGCAGAAAGCTTTCATGAAAAATTATGCAAAACTGCAGTAGGTAACACATGTTATCAAGCTGTTTAAATGTCTTTTCTATGAAAATATAAAGAATTAGTTAAAAAATTCTACATTATTGCAAACTATACAGGGTGCCCCAAAAAACTGTGAACATAGAGCTACCATAGATTTTTGGAATCAAAATAAGTCAATTTAACCAAACTTACCTATATATGAAAATGCTTTGTTTACCTGTGAGGAGCCCTCAAATTAAAAAATTCTGATTTTTTTTCAAATATTTGCTATGTAAATATCTCCATGCTAGAAGCATTAGACTGTGTAAAAAGATTATGTAAAATTCAATCTTTATGGCGTTGGTTTAGGGGAGAATGTACTTTTCTTGATTAAAAAACTACACCATTGACTTTTGAATATAATTGATACAAAAATTTGATTTGGCATTTGGCATGATTCCTGAGAAAAAGTTACTCTGGTGATTTTTCTCTTTCTCTTTGGGTTTTTTAGTAAATCACATTTAAAGATGCTTGTCTGACAAAAGCGAGACATTTATTTAACCAATAAAATGCACCAATACCACTACAGAGCATAAATGTAGAAAAATAAAAAATGCTCCAAATGACCTTCATTTCAGCAGATATCAATTTGATGCAAAAAAATGAAATGCAACCATCTCAACATACTTTCATTTTGCTGGTTACATAACAATCTTTAAATGCAATTTACTAGAAAACCAAAAAAAGAAGAACCACCAAAATAACTTTTTCTCAGAAAATAAACACTAAAAACACTCAAAAGTCAATGGAGTAGTTTTTTTTTACTTAAAAAAGAGTGCACTGGCTTCTAAACCAACGCCACTAAGATCGAATTTCAAGAATTTTTTCATGCAGTCTAATGCTTCTAGCATGGGGTTATTTACAGAGCAAATCTTATTCAAATTGGACAAATCAGAATTTTTTAATAAACTTTGAGGGCCCCTCACAGGCAAACAAAGCATTTTAATATATGTGACCCTGGATGATAAAACACATCTAGTGTGTCAAAATATGTTTTCGAGAAAAATGCATTTACAGTTATCAACTTCAATTCGGCATTAGCAGGTGGTTTGTACATTCGAATTCGATATTTTGACGCACTAGGTGTGTTTTATCATCCAGGGTCACATATAGGTAAGTTTGGTCCAATCAACTTATTTTGACCTCAAGAATCTGCAGTGGCTCTATGTCCACGATTTTTGGAACACCCTAGATAGTGCATTAAGAAAATAGCTAGGATATGAACTTGATTGCAATCAAATAATCATATTTTGATACAAAATTCATATCTAGGTTACCTGAAATATTCTGCTTGATAATGGGAGGATTAAAGTGAACTTTTTAGTTTCAAAATCATTTATAAATAATAAGAATTTACTTAAATTGATTTTGCAGTTTACACTTCATACATAATAATTTTTCTGTGCAAATTTAGATATTTACAAACCCTAAATTTGGAATGGAGTCAAACAGCTGTTATATAATGTTTCCAGATACAATCTGCAGGCTTTGGGTTAAATGTCAATTGTGTCCAAACATAACTTGTTTTAATCTTAATTGAAGACTAAAATGGATTTCAAAATCTTCGAGATGGAAAATTCATGATTTCTATTTGTATAATTTTTTTTAAACTAATAATAATAATTAAAGCTGCACTATCAACCATTTCTTTCATCAACTCTAACCTCACCCTTTAACAGCTGACTCAAATAACCCAACAGGTCCTGCTGAATGGCAGGGTTATTCAAATCACCACTAGCTGATCAGTTATGATAAACTCAATCACTTTTTGAACAAGGGTTAGAATTAACTTGATCCATTTTTAAAGGACTAGAGTTAACCTAATTAACTCGAGATTACTTTCCATTAACACCTTTAATATTCAGGACAGAAACTTATCATATATTTATTTTACCTATATATGATTCTGATTCAACTTGTCTGTGAAAGGAGAATTATTGTGGTTCACTAACCTGTTTGAGAATAGACTGCTATAAATCTGAAAGATGCTCTTCAGCCAAGAATGGAATTTTTAAAGAGGATAAAGGCAGGAAGCAGGAATAGGGTGAATGGTAAATTAGATTCACAAAAATTACAGTTCTGAGTTTCAACTTTGCTGCTAAGAAAAATTTTAGTGAGAAAATTAAAAATGTAACTCTTTATCTATTGTACTTTAAACTTTTCATTCGATATGTATGTATAAAAAGTTCAATTTAAAATGATTCATGTATAAAAACCAATAAAGAAATTCTCGACGTTTTCATGAACATCCCATATGAAGCATATTGAAAAAATATTTAAAAACATATACTATAATATCAAGTCAAGGAATTATCACACAGAGAGAGAAGTAATAAATTCAGCTGACTGCATTAAGCAAGAAAGTTAAAATAAATGTTTTATTAACATAACAAGATTAGTAAAAAACAAAAAATGAGGCAAAACAAAAACCCTTAATAATTAAATTATAAAGCAATTATCACATAAATAAACCTTTAATTACCACATTTGTTGCAAATGATACTTAAAAATTAACACCAATAAATATTTATACCAATAAAATCTTAATTGGCTGTATTTAAATAATTAGCATGTAGAAATTCTGAATGCTATAAAACTTGTTTATTTGTTGTTCGTTTGTTCAGCTATTGTTCTCACAAAAAAGATTTTCTGTTCTACTGTTTTTGAATTGAAGGGTATAAAAATTACAATAGGTTTGTAATTTGAGAACTAATTGGACCAATACTATATTTAAAAAGCTTAAAGGATAAGTTTTCTATTAGTAACTACCAAAATAAAAGACAGTTTCCATTTAAAAAGTACAAATTTCCTTTGAATCTTGAAAAGTGTGGACTTTGGCAAAAAGTAAGTAAAGTATCTTAAGAACCAAACCAAACCAAAACTCCTCTTATATTCTGCTCCGTTTTTAAAAATGACAGGGTTGCAGGCGATTGTTAAAATCACATTTAAATATTGTAACGCGCCACCAATGGAATATACCAGAGAAGACGCGAACTTTCTAGGCGTTACGACCGTCGAATATGCGAGAAAAGGCACGAAACTTCTAAGTTCATTGAGAGAAACAAGAAAACAATATATAAAGGCAAGCGGGAATGGAGAGAGCAGTTACGCAGTGAATAAGATCAGGTCAACGTCTAGTAGATGTAGTAATGAACAGTAATGTGTAACTAGTGATATAAATTTAGTGAAAATAAATATTAAAAATAAATAAACGTTTTATTAAAACGTTACAATACTTGAATTATCTTTGACCCTTATATTTCGGAGTATTTTATGAATTTTCATAAAAAGTAACTTTTTAATAAGTTTTTTCTAGTTTGTATAATCATTGAATGTATTTATTTTATATAAATGTATACATATTTTGATTTTGCCACGTAGTATTGTATAAAAACCATCAACTTTACAGTTATATCACAAAATGTTACAAGTTTTAGATTTTCCTCGAATAGCTTAACTATTGCTAGAACGTCCTTAAATGCATTATACACTAATTTAAAAATTAATAATTTGTAGGTACACTAAAAACAATATTGATGCCAAGATTATTCAATAAAGATCATTTGCAACAAATATGTACAATTATAGAATTATTTAAATATCTTACTTCCTAAGCCTTTTCACAGAAATAACAATCTTAACAGACTATAGCAAGCGTCTACAATAAACAGAAAAGTATGATGTCATCTTAAAGGTTAGTACAACCTACACTTTTTCCAAACAAATAAGTGTCCCTGTAAGAAAAGATTTGTCAATTTATTATTACTCTTAAAGTCTTAAGGCAAGTAATTTTACAAAGTGACTGCATTGTTGTATTAACTGAATAATATATAAAAGGTAGTGAATTAGTAAATTCAAATAAAGACTGTTTGAAGATTGAAGTAATATGAGGTTAATTCAATAAATCAATCAACAATCTTAACTCACTACTCGCTGTATAATTGATTGCCAAACTTCTTCTTATGGGCTTCTACATTGTTCATTTGGAATCAATACAGACTGTACTAACCTTTAAGATGATGTCACAACTTTTCTCGACTACTACAAATATATTTTAGTCAAAGAGAGGATTGCACAATAACCTACAATTATTAACTTCTTATCAACATGTTTATTTTTATACTTCTTTTAACAAAAATCTTTTAATATAATTCTAATGCTTGCACCATATTTAAAATGTAAAATATTATTTATTGTCAGTAAATTACAGGCACTGTTATTTAAGGTTTAAAAGTGTAATTAAGTTATGGAAATAAAAATTAGGGAAATTTCAATTACACCATAGAGTTGTACGTACATGTATGTATACGATAGATAGAACTATATTTTAATTTAATAATTCAAAGTTCTATCTCGCATCTCATAAACCCAGATAAAGGTTGTTTAAGTTGCTCTGATATAAAATCATAAAAATGTTTAAGTTTGTTTCAAAATTCGAGATTTTTAATTACTTCAAGTGTGCTACAATACAAATTTCAAAAAGGAATTTTGAATTGACAAAGTAATATACTAGTGTCTAACAAAATGTGTGGTCAAGCAGTCATTATTATTATTATTATGTTATATGATAACCATGGTTGGTAATTGTGAATATTAATGCACAAATGTGTAACATTATAAAAAATAACGTTATTAATTGAAAACAGAACACTATTCCTTGTATTGAAATTGATAACAAAACAAAAAAGAAATGAAAAATACCATTTATATTCTTATTCAGTAAAATCAACATATACAGTTGTTGCTGAGCAGACAGTGGAATTGCAGAGGTCATGAGTAATTATCCATTAGTAGGGTTGAAACTAAAGCATGGAAAACAGGGCCAAACAGCATATAAATACTGATGTTGACACTCAGCAGGGTCACCATAAATTGGCCTCTGCAATCCTGCAATCTGCTGCTGAGTTGACAGAAACTTAGTTATTGTAATATAACGTGATTTTTGTTTTATAAAATCTAATAATTAAAAACCAAGAACAAAATTAATCGAAATAGAAATGTTATTTTACTGTTAAACAAAACAAAATTACTTACAAAAACCAAAAAGTAATGAAAACGATATTTGACATTTTCCACATTCTTGTATTAATGTCGAAAACAAATTTTGTAGTTAACTGTTATTGTTTATATTAGTAAGCAGACATTCAATTTCTGAAAACACCTAGTATTGCTTACAAAAATTTCAACAGTTTATATCTTTGCTAAGTAACATATGTTACTAGACCCACTCATCAGTAAGATCATGACTAACTAGACCACCTACACTGTTAAGATACCCGTATGAATATTTATTGTGAATTTTAAATTACACTTTAGTGTGATTAATTTAATTTAATTTATTAGTAACTTCCCATAGTATGTACATCAATTTTAAACCATGCATGTTGGTATATTCTCCAAAATCATCTAAAAGGCACTTTTTAAATGGTGTAATCAGCTCAAACGCAAATCATTTAGTATAAAACTAAATGCACACAAAACATTCATTTTATTTCAAAAAGGCAATCCATTTATTGCTTAATACCTATTGCATTATTTTTATTAGGAACAAATAGAAAAACTTTTAAATTTGCCTCCGAGACCATGATTTATTTTATATATTACATACATACATAAACATAGTACTTTTTAAAAACCAAAAATATGAAGATACAAACAAATAAAATTCCCAAGCAAACAAACGCAAGCATTGATGCATAATTCCTCAACTTGATACTTACTTTTACACCAATAACAAACAATATTCTTCAATAAACATAAGACATATTTTGTAAATACATAAATATCTGAAAAATTAATTTTAATATTTAAATAAGACTAATCTCGAATTATTAATAATAATTCTTGTTTAACAAATTTATTAATGAATATTAGTTAAAAATTCACTCAAATTAAGCAGATTCCATTATAGTAGCAGCGTTAGCCATTAAAATGTGTTAAATAAGAAAAACAATAAAAACAAAAATTAATAGTGTTGGAAATGTAGCCATTAATAACGGAGTTAGCCATTCACAGCTTTAGCAGCTATTAACATTAGGCCAAAGCATTATTCTAACCTGGTCTGTGTGGAGTCCATTGAGTGATAGGAGCTTGGCTGATGTCGAGACTGAACAGGGTACGAGACACCATCACCCAAACTACAAAAATAATATTATGAACAGTCCACACCGGCCATTATTCAAACTTTCAACCACTTTTTAAAAATACTATCATCATGGTATTTTACAGAAGTTTGTGTATAAATGTGTTTTAAACATTCCTTAAAAATAAAAAATGGAAAATAAGGCTAACCTGCTAAACTAATGCAAAAAATCTTCCTGAGCTGTATATAATCTCCTGAGGATTAATGAACGATTTAATTTCAAAATATTTTAGTAAATGAATATCAGAGATTTTAATTTCTATGAAAAAAGAACAACCACTAATTCACTTTGATATAATAAAAGGTGCAGAAAGCAAGGCTGTAGATAGATTGATAAAGCAAATTAAATATACAATAATTATGATATTAGCTTATAATTGCTTCAATTAACTCAAACCTACTTCTCTTCCGCTCCCTTGCTTAATTCTAAATTAGATATTTCTTTACAATTGAAAACAGGGTACCCAGCACAAATAACATAATTAGAAAATGATTAAGATATTTATATTTGCATATTTAATAAGATAGAGATATTAAATACTAAAGCGATTTTTTAATTAAATTTTCTATTTTGATATAAAAGTTGCATAAAACATGAAAGAAATTAAGAAATATGATATGAATATAAAATTATTTACAGAAAAGTATTAATTACTAATTCTCTGAGCAGTTCTTATATAAAGATCAGATCAGATCAGATATTATATAAATTATGTAAAAATTACCTCTGAATGTCTCAAATTCCTTAATGTATAAAAAAAGATATTGATTTTATTGCCCTTCTCTGCGAAAATAAGAATCTTTACTAGTAGCTACCTAAATTCAAGCATATTTTGTTCATCTTTTGAACAAGCATTTTCTATACTGTAGGATACCCTGTTCATCATTTCTACCTCTCAATTTGAAACAAAATTTCCAAAAAACAAAACATAAAATAATTTGCAATGCTGTAACTAAGAGAGTATTAAGAGAAAATTCTACTATCTACAAGACACAAACGTGTATTTATACGTGCTACGGTGCAGTATAAAAATCATGCTATTTAATCACAAACAGGTTTACTTTTATATGTTTTGATATCAAGTTTTTATATCTTAAAAGGAATTTGATCAAACTTTCCTTATCCTTTAAAATAATAATCGATTAGGAACATTGTGTTTATAGAAAACAATAATGTCATTAATAATAATTTAATATAAAAGGTATACACACCTTGAGTGAACTGGGATAAACCAAGTCTTGGGGTTGTCACCGAAGACTTCTTGAAAATTATTATAAGCACCTAAACTGAAACCATTTTTGTCTGGACCAGTTCGAAATACTGCTGGCCTAAATGCCTCTGTTAAAATTACTTCATATCAAATTCCATAAAAACAAACAGAGTTTCAACTTACCTAAAGTTGTACGATTATGAACAACTAAGTAACAATGGTAAACGAAGAGTGAGACTAAACTTACAGCAAACATTAATGCTACAAAAAAATAGAAATAGAATATGGAATTTTCCCATTCCCTCCAAGTTTCCCTATAAGAAAAAAAGTGAATTTTTTTTTGCTAAAGAATTAAAATAAAATCAAAATACCTGCCAGAATGCAATAAAATACTGCACAGAAGTAAGAGAAACATAAATGCAGTATACCAAGGAATATCCCAGGAACAATATGAAAAATTTATAATTTGTAAAACAAACACAATTGTTCACCCACGGGCAATGATGGTCCATTTTTAAAACACATTCTCCACACACTGAGCAATGATGAGCTCGGTCTGGTTTTATATTTCGGCACTTTTCACAATACCTTACAGCTCCACTAGTAGTACGATTTACATTTGGTAAGTCTCTTGAAAAAGTTTCTAAGATATATCTTTGTATGTCTTCATTATCAGCATGTAGTAGTCTATCATATTCTCCTTCGGGTAATTTAAACTAAAAAGATTTATTTAAATTTCAGTGGGCATATCCAAAATAATGAACGCAAAGGCTTCTCACAACCAAATATTTAAGACTGTTGAGGCAGAATACACAATGTAATTCTAGTATGAAATAAGAAAGTAATTTCAAAATTTGTATTCGGTCTCATTTCTATTATTCTAATCAATCTTTGGTTTTTGAAATGAAACACACTGTATATTTTTACGTATTTAAAATCTGTTTCAATTTAGAATTGAATGGCTTTTGATGCTAGTTTGATTTTTTTATTTTGTTTCATTGATAAATAGCTCAAAAGTCAACCCATATCATGACTTGCAAGGAAGTGCTTTTCCAATAATTTTTCAATTCAATTCTGCAAAATGTCAGCAACATGTGTATTTTGCTAGAATCTTAATTAAAAATTGACTGTAAATTTACAATCTTAAAGAATTTAATTCAATAATTGCTTCATGGCATCATTGTTTATTCTGAAATTGCTTGTGCTTATGAAACAATTGCATTTAAACACGTAAATTTTTGTAGGCTATGTTTATCAGATCAACAAAGAGCACTCAATAACACTTTTTCTTGAAGTACCACAATGCAATCAGATCGATTTTAGTAGAACCAACCAAACCTAAATTTGTTCTCAGAGCACTCCAAGAGTGCTGACTTTTTAAGTGAATAGACAAAAGGAAAAGTACACAGTTTTTTTTTATGGGCCCATAAGACATTTATTATTGTTGCAGAAAAATCAAAATGCTTGTATCTAGAATTTTATTCGTTATTAGTTTTTGATTTTTTCTTGGAGTTCTGAAGAGGATCCGGATCCCTAAGAGCCTCTACTCCCATGTCACTGAATAAGTTATACTATTTGTTAGTATACAATGGTGGCAATCCGTCTTCAACAGCGAATTGCGCACAAAAGTAAGTGAGAAAATCCGTATTAGACAAGGCGGAAACAGAAAACAGAATGAATCCCCACCCTTAGGTTAACAATTTGCTAGTACACACACGACCTTGACAGTTGATCCTAGTTTGCACAGGCTGTAGATGCACTTTTATATATAGGGTGACATTTTAAAAAGTTTCAGTGAGCCATATTTTTTTAATAAGAGATATCAAAAAATGTTCAAAGCCATATTTGGAACATCCCTAGTGTGCAGAGGGAACCAAAGTGATCCCACAAATATGGTGCCACCCCAATTTTAAAATCTTAAATGACAACCCCACTCTTGCGACATATCATTGGAAAGCTCTTGAAAAATGCTTTTCATTGATACCATACAAAAACACATTTAGATAAAATATTGATTACTTATTTGACAATAAACTGATCAGATATGTAATACAGTGTGTCTACATTTCGATGCTCACTATTGGGATCTCGGAAATTGTAAGAGATACGAAGTTGGTTAAATTAGAAAAAATTTGGCTCTTTTGGGGATCAATTTACTTATGCTTTTGTTTTTTCAAAAAAGTTTATGGCTTACTAGATATTTGCTAAAAACGAAATTCTTATTTTTTTTTTTTTTTTAATAAAAAGCATTTCCCAGGTAGTGTGCCATGGCTTTAAACATATGAAAATCATTGACTTTTGTTAGATAAATTACATTTGTTATGTAACAATTGCTAAAACAAAACAAAAGACGCTTTTAATATACTTCACTGAGCATTCACAGATAGCATCAAATAAGCAGCTAATGCCCCACAAAACACCTTAAATGCGTATTTATTTTGTTTTAGCAATTTCTGCATAACAAATGAATTTATTTGATAAAAATACACAACTTTCACTTCATAACTTGGTAAAACAAAAGAATAGCTATGTCAAACCATGTATCATTGAAAAGCATTTAAAGCGTGTTGTTCACTAATATGGAAATCAAGTAAGCCTTCCATTAGAAAAAATTTTGATTTACGTTTCACCGCCGAAGTAAAACAAATGACAATTGCGAAAATAATTTTTTTTGTGTTTTAGAGTAAATTCTCTAAAACACTGTCTTTGCTGTTCTTTTCTATCTTTGCTCGTTCCTGAGATATTTCACTTAAAACAAAATAAGATAGTTTCGTTTTTAGCAAATATCTAGTAAGCCATGAACTTTTTTGAAAAAACGAAAGCATAAGTAAATTGATCTCCAAAATAGACAAATTTCTTCTAATTTAACCGACTTCGTATCTCTTACAATTTCCGAGATCCCAGTAGTGAGCATTGAAATGTGGACGCACTGTATATGTGATCGGTTGATTTAGCATGAAAAGCATTTTTCAAGAGCTTTCCAATGATGTATCACAAGTGGGGGTTTGCCATTTAAGATTTCAAAGTTGGGGTGGTGCCATATTTGTGGGGTCACTTTGCTTCCCCCTGCATACTAGGGATGTTCCAAATATGGAAAACTTTATATTTGCAAATACGAATACAAATAGTGACCTTCGTCCTGTGATTTTGTTGCGTGGCAGATGCTTGTAGATATCCATTAGAATTTGTTTGTTTTGCGCGATCAGTGCACTTGAGTATCATTTTCGTTATAGTTTTTAATTTTTACGCAGTGAAGTTTGGTTTTGTTTATGTGAATAATTGAACTCCAAACAGCTAGCTACTGCTACATACTTTAATTATTTTTTGTTTTGACTTTTATTACTTCACTTGAAGTAAAACTGTTTTTTAAACTATTTTCAGACTATTATTGCTTTGTTAGCTATTCGTATATTATTCGTGTACTTGAATAAAATCTACCCAATACACTTATGAATTCAAATGTATAAAAGTTGGTGAATATTTGCTACAACGAATATGAATATGAATATTTGGAATATCCCTACTGCATACTACCAAAATGGTTTTAAGCATTTTTTGATATCTCTTTTTAAAAAAAAATACGGCCCCTTGAAACTTTTCAAAATGTCATATATAATGGTTTAAGTATATGCACTTTAGAGTTTAGATGGACCTCTGCAGATGTCAGCACTATCGCTTAGTTCATTTAGAGTCCCAAAATGATTAGAACATAAAAATACTGAATAAAGGACTCTAGTAGACTGTTCATATCGCCTACTGAAAACAGGTTTTGTTTCTGGACAGTGGCATATTTCAAATATTGTGGCACACAATTCTCACAAACAAACATCGGCAAATTAGAGATATGACACTTCGTGTTATTGGCAACGATATATGTACAGGATGTAAATAAATAACAACCGACAAACTGATAGGGTGAATTCCTTGTGACTAGACAAGTATTTTTCCAAACAGAACCTGTGGTCAATTGATCTTAGTTGTAAAGTTACTGGCCTTCATAATTGCATGTAAACAGGTTAACTTTTGGCTCTATCATCATTATTTATCAAAATATCAAAAATTCTTATTAAGAAACAATATAAGCCAAATGTCTTCTGCGTAATTTAAAACTACTTTTGGTTATACAGGTTGTACTCTACAGATGACATGTGTGTGGAAATAAGTTTAGAACCTCCAGAAGTCACTTTCCTACAACTTTTTTTAATAAGAATTCTTGATATTTTGACAAGTAATGACAATACCACTTTGTCAGTGTTATTTATTTACAACCTGTATAATGGGTACACATAATTTTTGATGGTGTAGATATGTTAAATTTAAATAAATTTTATGACATTCTTAAAACATGCTTGGCACTTTTATCTGGATCTGAAATTAAGACACATATAATGACAAAATATTTGCGGTACCCTAGATAACGTCATAATATAATGAAAACTTCATTGGAATTAAAGAGGGAACAATTGCGACCTGCCCTTGTAAGTTCAAATCTACATTCTTCATGTAAATAATATCATCGCTCATCAGAGATGTATGTAATCACATTTTTATAAGTATATATAATACAACATATTAATATAAAATATCGGCAATACCAATTAAAGTCAAATTCTTGCAATTTATAATTTCTGTTACAAGTTTTTATGAAAAAAATTACTCAAAATTATGAGAAAGAATATAAGAATCTTGTTTATAAGCTTAAAAACATTAAACAAATGTTAACCAAATAAAAAGCCTTACACATTCAGCCGAGACTGAAAATGTAAATAGAAACTTACCTTCTCAGGCACTGTTCCAATATCTGTAAAGATAGTTTTCCAGTATGCCCAACAAAACATAATCAGTGTTATATGGTAAATTATTAAATATATTACTTTCTTTACAACTGAATTAATGGTTACTGCAACAAAAACAATGAATTACTATTTATAATATTATAAAATAAAAATTATAAACATGTAAACATTACAAAATAATACCTATTATGATGTAGTTTATGTTCTTTATAATATGCAGTATTAATATCTACTTCTTAATAAAAACCTTGGCCCAAATAATTTAATATTTAATTTCTACTTAAACTTACTGTCATCTTATTTCGTTGATATTTACAAGACTTAAAAATAACGAAGAGCAAGCTTTATATAGTTAAAATAATTTCATTAGATAATTCATAAAAGTGATATAATTTGCACTAAATAAATCTAAATTATAAAAACAAATTGAAATTAAATGCTAGTCAGGCACCACATTAATATTAAGCAACAAATATGAACAAGCAAAACAATACATTTCGTATTACGTACTAATTACAAAAAAGGTAAAGTGAAATTTAAGTGAATAATTTTTATGCCAAAGTAAACATAAGAAAACTTAAGGTATTATTTTTCAGTGTAAATATTCTTATCTAAATTTTCAAATACCATTTTTGCTCTCATAGTTCAGGATTACATTGTTTACCATCGTAAGGTTTCTATTACCAATAATTTTATTTCTATTACGATATAAGCAAGTTTATCGTAACGTTTGTTGCAAATAGTAATTCTTTGAAAAACATAAACAGTGACACCCATCAAATATGATTAAAGTTATATCAACATAATGTAAAATATCATACCTATACAAAGCTGAAAAACGTAGGCATAATAAGACCACAGCACAATTGTCACTATAAATAATACAGGAATCCATTTGACTGCTTTTATACACCAAGCACATCTTCCTTTATTTTTTCTGTCAATTCTAGGAATGGCCATATTTTTTATTAGCATTTATTTTTACATTTATAAAGAGTTTAAATTTACTATCAACATAGCAGTAACATAAACAACGTTGGAGTAATATTATTATTAATTATTTCTACTTTTACACCATGCCCTGACATCTCGCCCAAGGGGTGGGGTTAATTGAATTGACAGGTCAACTTAACCTCAATATGTGTCCACATTAGACGCGTTTACACACTGCTACTTCCTTCGTTTAATCCGATCGAGATTTAACCTCCAAAGATGAGCGCATTAAGACTTTTTTACCCATAAACTACAAATAAGAAAAACAAAATATTATCTTAGCAATTACTGTGTTATATTTAATAATATTAGATTATAGATACATTATAAAAATTATTAAAACTACGGAGATAAACAATAATAATTTATATACAGTATGTTTCAAAACAAGTAATCTTAAAAAACAAAATTTAAAATTAAAATATAGGAGCGTTCAACAGTCCTAAACGGTTGAGTTGCTGACAATGCAGAGTTAGAGGCTTATTCTGTAAACTGTCGTTCATAAACAACTTGTTTTATAACAACAGTCGTTAGCGACTTACTTAACGACAACGTGAACAATAACTGTATTCTGTATCACGTATTGTTAAGCGCTTGGACTGTGCCAGCAATCCATAAAGACAGCCGAATGCTTTTAGAAGAGAGAGTACGCCTTGCAGCGCTTACAGCTAACTTCGGACCTCGCGAAGAATTGTTGCGCATGCGCATGCTTGTAGCGGGTTATTTTTGAAAAGCAGCCGTAGGGGCATAGCGGTATCTTCGAACGAAATTTAAAAATAATGTGCGAAAGTATCATGGAAAACGTTCGTGAGAAAAAAAAAGCGTTCCCAAAAAACTACTCGGCAGCAATACATGGTGTTTGTGGACGAATTAAAGACAAACGAGGCGTTCAGGACTAACAAATTTTGTCCTGAAAACCCCAACGCAATTCAAGAAACTGGGCGAAATTAACAAAATCGCTGAATAGCGTAGGTGGCCCTCATAGATCCACGGAAACATGGAAAAGGGTAAGTACATTTTTGAAATTTATTTGTTTTTAAGATGAATATTATTCAAATTATTATTACAATTACACTTAAATTTGGATCCATTTTTTTAACTTTAAGTTTCATTCAATTGCAATAATGCATCAAAAACAAACTAGAAACAAGATACGAAATCACGTTTTTTCTTTCATCTAAATCATTTTAAATAATAAGAAGATTGCCATTAAAAAAGTAATCTGAAAATTTATTTTAAAGGTGTTTACGGACTGGAAATGTGCAGTACGAAAACGTGCTCGGATAATAAAAGCTAGTGCTGGTCAAACTGGAGGAGGCCCACCTGAGAAACCATTAACAAATTTAGAAGGTACGTTATTGAGTTTGCTGGAAAGAGTGGCCGTTGAAGGCATGACTGATACTTCAGAGCTTGGCGTTGTCGATATAGATGGCATGTATTATAAAAAATATCACCTACCTATACATACGTATTATTGTAGACTACAAACTTTACAAATTTTATGTATTTTGTTTAGTTTCTTATATTATATTCAATGAACTCTGAAGATCTTTATCTGTAATCACTAATCCTTTGTGACATGAATCATTAGCCTAATCAAAGAGAAAGGCAAATAGTAAATCGATGTAAACAAGTTCTCAGAAATCCTTAATTTTCTGATCAAGTTAGGAATATTTGATTTCTGAATATATTTTCTTTATTAGTAATTGTCATCAATATTCATGCCATTGTGTATATTTACAGAAAATCTATTAGAAGTAAACCAGCCTCCAGCTGTTGATGTGAAAAAGATGGCAACTTCACATACCATAAGTACCACCAAGAGTACCCCAACAAATTCGCCATCTAGAAACTCCACCCCAGTAAAGCGGAGTTATCCATTTAAAGAGAGCTCATCTGTTGTAAAACCACAAGTGCAACGAAATACTTTGTTATCATCGCTGCAGCAACAGAAAGACAGTCATAAAGAAGACAACAATAAGATTCACAAAATATTAACTCAAATAAATGATAATTTAAGCGAGTTAGTTGCAATCAAAAAACTTAAATTGCAACTAAAATACCCCAACCTTATTGTAACTAGAAAATAAAAATGAATAAATAATTTAGTATAAAATCTGATTTATTGTTATCTATTTTATTTAGTAGTATACTCTCTTGGTAATAGTTTACCTTCTTTCCAGCTCATCTAATACTTCTGCAAAATAATTAGCCATTTCTGAACTTAAAAGACCCTTTTTCTTTTCTGTTAACAGAAATACTTGTGGTTAACAACTATTGTTTAGTGGCGAACGGCAAGTCGTGAGGTACTGTTAGTAAACAACTAACGCGTAACGATAAAGTCGGCTCGTAACGATGGTTGTTGGCTTACAGAATAACTTTTGAGCGACTAGCTGTTCACTTAACAATAATTGGTATCTAACAAGTCGCTAACGAGTTGTTAACGCTTACAGAATAAGCCTCTTACTCAGCGTTTTCCTTACGTGGAATTGCACTGCCGCTCAGTACTATCAGCATAATTACTGCTGAGAGTCAACGATTGAGTTTGCTGAGTGCCCCTGAACCCAATGTTACAAATGTGATTAGTAGAAAAGTAGAATCACATTAAATATAAATAAATTACATGGGTAACTCATTAAGTTGTACTGTTGTATACGCACCAACTATTCCAAAAGGCCGCGAAAGCACCAGACGTTACTGGATCGATGTCAACATGTCAACAGTGTATTTAAGCAAAAAGCCTGCCTAACTGTTTTATTCATTACAAATTGTTTTTTTATTAAGTCCAAGAAGACCCCCATGAGCGCTCGTGGAAAACACCATGCGTGCCCCGTGAGTGCTCATGCATGCAACTATTGCGTGCATTTCTTCTGCATTTCGTTGAAGCTGCGTGAAGAAGCACAAACCTATTCACACTGCGCGTGCTGCTTGCTTTTTTAGGATTTCATGGTTTAATAAGGTTTAAATATGTTGACAATATTTAGCAGAATAAAAATAAAAACGTCACATGCGTTTTTTTTATTTTGAAAAAGGCGCGATCTTGTGAATCATTTTTTTTAAATAATATATTAATATCAGTTGATATGAGTCTGTAATTAATTACACTATACAAAAAACAAACTACACAATTCAAAAACACCACATGTTAAATGCTACTGCAAACGTTAAAATGAAAATGAAAAGACTTTAAACCACAGTTTTAAATATTCTAACCTAGCAAACCTATTCAACTTTTGCAGTTTTTTCCACAGCGATACCAACATTTTTATTTTAGATTGGTATGAATAAAAACACCAAGTTTTCCACTAGAAATGCAAGAAAAAATCAAACAAGTTCTAATTTCGTGCGTCAACACGCGGAGTGCTAACGCATTGACGAGAAGCGTGGTGTGAATGGTGCAAACGCATGCAATAATTGCACACGTGGGCACGCGTAGTGTGAATTGGACTTTAGGGAACATGGTCAAAATGGCCATCGAAATTTAAAAAATGTTTAAAAATTTTGTTTTTACTTTAAAATCGTATTCTACATCAAAAAATAAGAGATATGAATACTTTTGGTTTTTTGATATCATCTCGGAAACATGGTCAAAATGGCCGCCAAAAGATAAATGTTTGCTTATATTTTTGTGAGCAAACTGTTGCTCGAATTCAGTAACAAAATGGAGTTCGTTGTGGTTATGCTTTGCATTCTCAGATGTTTATAGTTATAAACTGAAACGCGACAAACAACATGTGCAGATAGCAGATGTGTGTGTGTGTGTGTGTGTGAGAGAGAGAGAGAGAGAGAGAGAGAAATGAGTCAGTCAGCGGTTCAGATAACCATGTCACGGTTTACACCTTACAGAATCAGTTGGATCACTTCCCTCACATTTTGTCTTCCACTTCAAGAAACTCGCGGTCTATGCGCAGAGCACTATTTTCTGTCCAGAAGTAGAGAGGTAAAAAACCTAACCTTAACCTTCAAAAAAATAATCTCATAAAAGCTTGTATTATTTAAGTGAAATCAACTTGCATATTCTGTAAGTAAATTAGTGAAATTGTTCAGTGTTGATAAGTTACATTAGTTGTAAAATTTGAATATCAATTGCATATATAACCTCCCCTACAAGCGCGCGATCTACAGTTTAGCGCGCAGACCGAAAACCAGGAACACGAAAGATCAAAAAACCGCTCTGAGTGATCCAACTGATTCTGTAAGGTATAAACTGTGACCATGCACTCAACACAGACGTACTGACATTGATCTCTGATCCTGATAATAAATAAGTGGATCTGCCTCCAGGTTACTCTGTGCCTCCACATTGAAGACGATTTTGAATCTCTTAAGTTCAAGATTTTAAAATATCTCATCAGTTTGATTGCCCATGTAGCAAAGATAACTTTAGTAATATAAGTACATATCGTTGTAGTTTTAATGAAACCTCCTATGTGCATTTTTGTCGAGTTTGTGATTTTGGTATCACTGGAATCAGCTCTTCAAGCCCCATGAACTCATGAAACCGCTTGTGTGATAAATGTAACCCAAAAGGTGCTATAAATACAAATGAAATCTCTTATGGGCCCACATCAAAAAACAGGGATTCATGAAAACAAATATGTGTCCTTGAATCTACATAAGAGCTTACAAATGTTGAATATAGAACTTTTTTTTATAAAAGATGTTTTTTCCTTAAAGTAACTTTATATATTTTTTTATTAAGGGTGGTTTTGCGCATTTATAAAAATTAAAAAACCCACTATGTAATAGGTTCATAACTATGAAATCTTCTATGTGCTATTTTTTATTACATATAGGAGATATTTCGAACCCTATTATGAAATCTCGTACGTGGCAATAAAACAAAAGAAACTAATATTACATGAAATATGTTTTCAATTTAAAAAACATTTATTAAACAAACAATACACAAAAAATTCTATTTAACATTATTGAAGGGTAGTGACATAATTTTTTTCAGAATTAAAATTTTAGACATTTTTTTTTGTTTTTCTCAAAACTAACTTTTTGCACATAGGTGGTTTCATTAAAATGTTAAATTTATTGTATGTTAATAACATTTAATGCTTGTGGATTAAATAAAGAAAGAAAAATCTAATACTAAACAGTAATAAAATAGTTTTGGATTGCTTAGTCCGCTTTAATGATCTGCATTAAACATCGCAGAAGAATCAAGGATACATACGACAGTGTCGCCACATTACTCTCAAGAAATGCAACTAAGTGCATCCATAAACATAACCTAGAAATTTTGAATGGTAGTGGGTTGCATGTTAATCGGGAGTTTGTTTGAAATATAATTGCTTTTGTAAAATAAAATAAATATAACGAATTTTGATTTTAATTAAGAGACTTTAGTGGTCATAACAGTGTGTTTTTATTATACGTAAAGGTGCCGACGTCAACAATTTTGGAAACTTATTTTGCAATACCTACAAGTTGTTTTGAAAACGTAATTATGATTTTTTTAATTGTGCTAATAAACAATTTATAAATCAAAGAGCATGTGACATGCGTTACAAATCTTGTGCAGCATTTCGGTACTGTATTTAAGAAATCAGATCTATTCTAATCTTGTGATAATTGCCAATACTTTTTTAAATATCTAATTTACAATTTTAAAAAAAGGATATTTTACAATATTTTTACAACTGCATACTTAATAGTTTTTAAAGTGTTGTATATTAAGTGGCGAAGTGTAAATGGCATGTCACTTCACCGACAATGTTTATACACAGATTTTTACTCCGAGAGAGTATCAAGTGGAACTCCTGGATGCGGCGAAAGGCAAAAACACAATTGTATGTTCAAGTATAAGTACGACAAAAACATTTATTGCTGTGAAGCTATTGCAAGAGATGGCTTGGGAGATGCGTTTGCAAAATGGGAAACGAGCTCTCTTTATTTTGGATTTCCAGAATGTTACTATAATGACATCATATATAGAACTACTTACAGATCTTGGTGTTATCAGCATAAAAGACAGCGTAGTAGATTCAGAAGTATGGAATGCGTACATCGAAAAATATCCCGTTATCGTAACTACTATAGAAACTTGCAGAAACTTACTTTTAGCAGGTTATTTAGATCTCAGTAGTTTAAATTTGATTATAGTAGATGACTGTTTGTATGGAGAAAAGCAAGTATTGTTAGAACCTCTGATGAATCGATATCGTAAATTAACAGATCATAAACCTCGAATTTTAGGACTTGCTGCTGGTTTATTGGGTCCTGAATTACAACCCGAATGCTTGGAAGACGAATTGCAACGTTTGGAGAAATTATTGTGTTGTTCTGTTAATACATCAAACGAATTAGTAACTTTATTAAGATTTTGTTGTCGTCCTAAAGAACGTTTAATAGCATGTAAACAGATGATTTCTGTACCTTTGCAGCAGCAAATAGAACTGATAATTTCAAATGCACAAGAATTTCTAAAAGATCATCGGTTTGATCCAAGCGAAATATATGCAGACGAATTTCTAGAAGAATTACGCCAAGTACCAGATCCAAAAGAACAACCTCAAAATTTACTAGAAGATTTTTTATACATTTTACGAGATTTAGGACCATGGGCTGCAGATCAAGTAGCACTCAATTTTTTAGGTTTAATTGAAAAACTTAAAGTTAAGGTACCCTACGAACGTCATTTTTTACTTTTATGCATGATTTCAACCATAATGGTACAGATTCGTGCTATTTGTGATTCGGAATTTCAAGAATTATCCGATCTTGAACGTGTTTTGCAGTATTCATCTCCAAAAGTATTACGTTTATTAGAAATCTTGAAGCAATTTAAGCCTGCTGGCGAACGTCCTGTTGAGGTTGTCGAAAATAATGTAGAAGCTGCTGCTCAACCGAATGGTACAAATACATCATCATCTAAGGCAACCCGTGGTAAGAATGCTCGTGGTTCACGTCGCATATATCCACCAAGACCGCAACAAGAAGATAGTTTGTGTGCTCTCGTATTTGTTCGCAACCGCTTCACTGCCAAAGTCATCTATACATTGCTTTATGTGAGTATACTCTGTTAATTACAATAAATACATTAGGTTGCTTATGATAATTACATGCACAAAAAGAAGAATTAAATTATGGAATTCTTTAGTATTAATGTCTAGAGATTAATTATACCCAGACTAAATATAAAATGGATTAAACAAACAGTTTGATTGGAACACAATATTATAATTGTATTGTTTAATAAAACACTGATAGTTTCAGATTCTCGGTATCTAAACAGGAATATAAGATATAAAAGTGTGTGTGACTCATTCACAGTATAGATATAATTGGTTCATACAAATAGTTGCTTTGAATAAAATAATGGCAATTACAGAATTTGAGAAAAATGTTATATAGTATGTAAGATAAGTAGTTTAAGCGCAAAAAAAAGTTAATTGTAAACAAAATGAAAAAGTTGTAACGGTTGGATATCAAACCTTTAATTTAATTCGCATGATATTTTTAATTTATTTTAACTTATTTTCATCAAGCATTATTATGAAACTTTATTTATGTGTACAGAGCTTTTAGTTTATTTATATTTTATTTTTTTGAGAAAAGGTTGAAGTATCGTGTGAACGTAATTTATTTAAATATAAACCAATTTGAAGAAATTATTGTTTATTATTAGAATAAAACTGTGGGTGGACTATAAAGGTTTATTTTTATTTATTTTCTTCAATAAATGCTTTAAGTGCGTATCTTATTTTTATAAGATATCATTTCCTATGATAACAAGAAGTTCCATATCTTCTCACGTTGTGCACATAATACCACATAATACGTTTTTGAAAAGTATTTTATATTGATAATGCTCTGTGAGAATTTAAAGTTTATTGAATTGATACAACAAAGATATTTAAAGAAGAATATGTGATTATTCTTACAGCAATGTGACGTCACTGCTTCCGGTGGTAATGAGCTATCGCATAAGTGTGAGTATACTAACACTCAGATGTTGTAACGTAATTCTGAACTCTTTTTAATTTATTTAAACCTGAATGAGTTATGCAAAAATGTAATACTTTATATTTTGACTATTTAGAACATACAGTAGAAGTCGGTTTGTTTGTTTATATTTTGAGGACCAAAACAGGCCGTCTACACGTCACTTCCGCAAAACGATTTAAAACGTTTTGAAACACATCACAGGACTTTTATTTTTTTGTAAAACCTCCCAAGCAGTAATTATTGTTGGTGGTTCCACATCTTCATCGACGTCATTGTTGTCTTCTTGAATATTTTGTACTTGAAGGGAATTTTTTATTTCCATTGCAATCTCATTTTCATCTAAAAATCCTGTGACAATTACTAAAGTTTATTGCCTCCAAAAGTGTTACTTGGCCGTTTTCGTTAGCAAAAATTTCAGAAGTCATCCAAGCCTTCTTGTTAGCTGTGTAGTTCACAGGCACACTTTTACATTCTTAAAAAGCCTGATCCACATAGTCATGCACTGATTTACACATTTTTTTAGTTTTTCCATTTTGGCTTTCATATGCAGCAATTAGTTTTTCTCTGTTTTTCCAAATGGTTGTACTTTACTTAACTTTCATTCTCAACACACACCACTTTGAGTTTTTGTAAATTTTTTTAAATTTTCCATTTGCGTCTTGTCACCAGCAAGCAGAAACTAAAACTAAATCTGCATTTGGAAATTCTTCTGTATTTGGGGGTTGAATAAAATTGGCAAACATAGTC
The DNA here is from genome assembly GCA_011009095.1 of Ignelater luminosus. Classification (NCBI taxonomy): domain Eukaryota; kingdom Metazoa; phylum Arthropoda; class Insecta; order Coleoptera; family Elateridae; genus Ignelater; species Ignelater luminosus. Next base: position 490,650 of record VTPC01090126.1, read on the forward strand.
CAGAACTTTTTTAAGGGTAATCTCTGATAATTTAATATTGCTAGAACTACAGTCTCATAGTCCCATTAAGCTTATTGTAAGACTTCTAGCAGCAATACATTAGAAAGAGTACAAACAAATGAATGCTTAATACTGTTTATTCATTTCTCAAATTTTCCTTTCATATATTTTTAATATGCTGATATAATAACAAATTATTACAATTACAATACAACAGTATGATGTAAGCTGATACACTTTTTTTTGTTGCGTCGGCCAGAAATGCAAATGTTGTGGTTTAGTACATTCTTTCACTTATGAAGTGTGAGACAAATTAAATTTTTGCTAATCCTTTACCGAAAAGATTAACTCTTTGGGAAAGTTGTTCAAAACATCTGTGAACAGCATCAGCATTTGACATACAGTGTGTCCCAATTTCAATGCTCATTATTGGGATCTTGGAAATTGTAAGAGATATGAAGTCGATTAAATTAGAAAAGTTTTGGCTATTTTGGAGATCAGTTTACTTATGCTTTTGTTTTTTTAAAAAGTCCACAGCTTACTAGATATTTGCTAAAAACGAAATTATCTAATTTTTTTTTTAAATAAAAAGCATTTCCCACTTAGTGTGCCATGGGTTTAAACATATGAAAATCATTGGTTTTTGTCAGATAAATTACATTTGTTATGTAACAATTGCTAAAACAAAACAAAAGACGCTTTTAAGATACACTTTACTGAGCATTCACAGATAGCATCAAATAAGCATCTAATGCCTCATAAAAGCGTATTTATTTTGTTTTAGCAATTTTTTGCATAACAAATGAATTTCTCTGATAAAACTCCATATCCAATAATTTCGTTGTTAGCAAATATCTAGTAAGCCCTGAACTTTTTTGAAAAAACAAAAGCATAAGTAAACTGATCTCCAAAATAGCCAGAATTTTTCTAATTTAACCGACTTCGTATCTCTTACAATTTCCGAGATCCCAATAGTGAGCATCGAAATTGGGACACACTGTATACATAGAATTTCATAAATAATTTATTGTTCTGGACAAATTTTTCTCCAATAGGAGTCGTTCCTGAATTTGAGAAGTTGGATTCTACATAAAAAACTAAAGACAACGTGGTGTCTTCGTTTTTTGATATTTCTTCGGAAACATGGTCAAAATAGCTGTCGAAATTTGAAAAATTTTTAAAAACTTTGTTTTTATTTTAGAATTGTATTCTACATCAAAAAATAAAAGATATATATATATATATATACTTTTAGTTTTTTGATATCATCTCGGGAACATGGTCAAAATGGCCGCCGAAATTTGAAAATTTTTTAAAACTCGAATTCAGTAACAAAACAGAGTTCGCTGTAGTTATGCTTTACATTTCCAGATGTTTATAGATAAATGTCCATGAACGGAAACAATTTTGTGGAATGTTATATCTGGAAGTTCATTGTTTAAGGGTTCATTATATCTGAGAACACTTATAAGGGATCTTATGGGTAGTTTGGTGGGAATAGTTCATTATGTCTGGTAGTTCGTTATAAGCAACTTTGACTGTAATAAAAAAAAAAAAAAAAAAACTAAACAAAATCGGCCCAAATTCAATTAATTGTAAAAATCTTTTTCTCAATAACAGAAAGAGATAAGTGAGTCGCATTTGGGGATTTGTAAATAGTAAACCGTAAATACGTTTTTTCCATGCAAGAGTTGTGCATCGAGAAACAAACGGCGGTCATTTATTCTAATCCATTTTGGAAAACTGGTGAGAAATACCAAACACTCGCTAATCGCAATAACATTCGTTAGGTAAAAACCTTTAAACAAGATTGGTGTAAGTGCAGTTTGATCCTCTGTATTTCTGAGCCCCCCTACCATGACATTTAGGAAGAAATGTGTCTTTCCAGTGTATCTCCAGTAAAAAACATCCTATTGAAATGGGACTTTTTCTTTTGTCGTGAATGGTACTTAATGATTCTACATATGAGTCACGTTTGGACAGTCTTTGATTGTTTTTTCTTGGTCAAGATATTTTAAAAACTGAATTTTGACTATTGTTTGCAAAATATCTTTCTGTCATTAGATACCTTGAAATATTAGCTACAAAAAAGCTTTGTTGATTTAACCCCAAAACAGCCAACTTGATTGTAGATTTCCTAAGAAACTAGAAATTTGACTGTTTTAAAATAATTGATGGTAGCATGGTAAAATGGTGTCTACTAATAGTGTTTGATGCGTTGAACACAAATTTAAAGAAAAAGTTGCAAAAAACAATCGTTCAAATCAAATCATGTAACTCACATTCAGAGCTGTGAGTAATTGAACAAAAACAATTAAAAATGTAATTGAAAAACTTTAATTCGATTACTGCAGAAATACTAGTAATTGTAATTGTTTTTTCAAGCATCTTCTTTGGATAATTGTAATTGGTAATCGTTTTTATTTTTGTGTAATTGAATTACTTGTGAAAGTAATTGAATTATCAGCTGATAATAAAATTATTTTAATTGGAAAACACAATTCAAAAGTAATCTAATGTCCCTATTTAGAATATTCTCGATTGAATTATTTCAAGTTTCAGCAGGCAATAAATGATGTGCTGTACTTGCCTGAAAAAACTCCTTAACATCAATGACGTGTAACAGTTGTGAAATACTGCAACATTTCACAGAATGACAGTGCAACAGCTACGTTTGTTATTTTAAACATAAGCACAAATTAGCAATTTAATGTTCCCATGTTAGTCCGACCCTGCTACTGCTGACAAAATCCCCATGTCTGCTTATTGTTCATCTTTACATACGTTAGTGACAGCAGCAAGCCACCATATAGTTTATAATAACGACCAGTGGCGGCGCTTTCGGGGTTTTTGCCTATTACTTGCCTAGTCTATTTATATTTCCTATGACCACATAAGAAACCGATTCATTTCACACAATTAAGTAGGCTTGAAAACTGACAATTTCATACATGTATCAGAAAGGCAAGAATAAATGAATCCACCTTTAATATCAACGAAAAATCTAACCTGTTTAGAATAAGTTGACAGTTGTCAAAATAACAAAAAAAAACAATTGGTTGGAAAATTTGTATAAAATTTTTAGTGAATGCTTTTGTTCAGGAACAGTCAGGGATTGCCATGGCTTTCTTTTTTCAACCACTTACAATATCTAATGTGTTACTATCAACCAGCTTTTTCAGTGACAGCACTACTAATTGCTGCCCATTCCTGGACACAAGTAATGCAATGATGTAAATAATCATAAATTGTTGAAGAAAATGTGCTGATTTTTGTGGTCGTAGGAAAAATAGTGTACATAACTCGCTGGAACTGTAACGCTTGTTATGTAAATAACTAACAGGTGTCTTAAAATACGAGTTATCCCAGTCACCTATGAAGACAAAAGCAATATTTCTTGATTTATTCATATGTCTCGGTGATTAATTATTTAATTCAAGTAACAAGTACAACTGTCAAATAATTCCACGAAATTTTAATTCAGTGTAATAATTAATTAAAAAGTTATAAAATCAAATATGTTCACACAGAAACAGAAAATATCTTGGTTAGAAAACTAATTCAGAAATGACAGGAGGTTGGAATTAATTTATGTATTGAAGTAAATGGGCAGCACTTTCAACAGCTTTGTAATATTCTTCACATTTATTAACCGATTAAAAATTATTTTAATCTATGACATTTGCTTTTTGTTATTTTACTGGTGTAGTTATAATAAAGACTGACTCGTGTTTTAGGACACCCTTATATTTATGATAAGAATTTTATGTTTTATTGTTCTTTATTTTGTATATTAAAAGTTTATATTTTATTTATTCAATTTAAATTTTCTATTTTATATCTATATATTATGTATTAAAAAGATTGAGAACTAAACATTCGCTTTATTTAACTTTTTTATCGCCGTAATTTAAAACAGCAATTTTCATTATTAACAAAATTTGATAACCTTCAACAATACAAACTAATATAGTTATAGACTATTGTATTTTTGTTACAATATAGTGGATAATTGCTACAATAATAAAATAAAAAAGTTTGAGTTCTCTGTTATTAATTATTATACTACTAGAATTTAAAAACAAGAATTGAAATAAATGTAAAACAAAGGTAATTTAACACAAAGCAGACTACCCTAAAGCGCTTGACTTGAACCCCCGACCAGACGCGGTAAAGATTACATGACTATCCTTTCACACTGTAATTTTTGATTAAAAACTTTTTTTGTGCGAATAATTAAGTAATATTGAAAATTGAACAAAGGAAATTAGCTACTTTTCTAACACTAATAATAATTAAACGCTGTAAAGTAATGCTCTTCGAAATAATTTGATTACAAAAGTAATTCAATTATTCATAAAAGTAATTCAATTATTCATGGAAGGAATTGAATTATTTAATTTAAACAATACAATTACTTTTATAATTGTAACTGATAATTCAAACGTGCTTGAAAAATAATTGTAATTTGTAATCGTAATTGCCTTGAGATTGTGAAGTAATCGGTAATTGTAATTGAATTACTTTTGTCAAGTAATTGTGACAGCTCTGCTCACATTATAAACTTTGAATTCAGAAAAAAATGCTTAATTGCCCTAACCTAGCTGAATCCTTTGAGCAATAGACTATTTTGGTCATATATTACCAATTTTAATTGAAAAGTCTCATTTTAGAATTTTACACTTGCACTGTGCTATTTTTACAAATTAATGCTAAACAAAAACAATACAGGGTGTCCCGTAAATGCCATTCAAACTTTAGGTAAATATCTTCTTCTGTGAATGTTCATTGCAAATTTACAAAAAGAAAAGTCTTCTGCAGCTTAGTCTTCTTGTACGAGACATTCGCAGCAGCCCGTGACCTAACTGCAAGGTAGGTCAAAACCGTATTTCTGAAAATTTAGTTCCTATCTCTTTTGGTATGTATTAGTCTGATAGGTATCTTTATTTTGAATTCATAATGTTAGTTTTCTCTTAGATTTGTCATTGAATATGCACTAAATAAATATGTTGACATGATTTGGATCCTCGGTTGATGTAATGATAATTACAATGAAGCAGAGAAAATGTGGTGAAGCTGAAGGAAAACAATTTAAACATTTGGTTTAAATTAAAATATCCCAATTTAATATTGTTAATTCTTGCAAGTACATACCACATTCGTTGTCCTCCAGTAGTATTGCCAAGTTTAAATTTTTTTTGGTTTGTGTGATGAAACTAAGTACATTAAGACATTCGTGTTTTCATTTCTGGCATCTTAAGAGGCTGGGGAAGGTTGCTATTTGAAGCTTTATTGGAATTTACGGGACACTGCATATATGTATATAACTATTACAAACAAATGTATTTGGACATTTAATGTATATTTTACAATGCACAATTTTTAGTTTTCTTTTTGTAAGAATGTACACATTTTATTAAAACAAACATTGAAAAACTTATTTAACCTATAACTAAATATTCTTTCCAGACCATGAGCCAAAACGATGATGATTACTGGTGGGTTTCGGCTCAGTATACTGTAGAAAAGATTGCTGATCCCATCAAAGAACCAAGAGAAGCTGAATTAGAGTATCGTAGACAAGAAGAAGTATTACGAAAATATCGTACGCATGACTGTAATATAATGGTTGCAACATCTGTTCTTGAACAAGGCTGTGATTTACCAAAATGCAATTTAGTTGTACGCTTCGATGTTCCAACATCATTCCACAGTTACGTGCAAAGCAAAGCTAGAGCTCGTGCGGCAGATGCCCATTATTTAATATTAGTAAATGAGAATGAGGTTATTCCGTGTGTTGAACAACTTTCTGAGTATATGGAAGTTGAACGAACGTTGCTGAGGAGATGTCGTGGTTTAGAACCTGATGAGGATGAAGAATTAGAAGCTGATCGATTTTCTTCATGTGTTCCTATTTATCAACCACTAAAAGAACCAGATGCTCCTAGTGTAACATTTTCTACTGCTATTGCTCTTGTAAATCGATATTGTGCTAAGCTTCCTAGTGATACATTTACACGTTTAACACCTTTATGGGATATAACAAAAGTAGCTGACAATTATATTTGCACACTTAGACTTCCAATTAATTCGCCTGTTAAACAAAAAATTATGGGCTTCTCGACTATAAATCCTCTTTTAGCATGTCGCGATGCTGCATTTAAAACTTGCAAATTATTACATCAAGCTGGTGAATTGGATGATAATTTGCAACCAATTGGAAAAGAGAATTTTCGGGCAACTGAAGAAGACTGGAATAATTTTGTGTTAGAGGCAGCTGATGAAGCACTCACAAAAGAGAATATTGAGCCCAGACCAGGGACTACCAAGCGTCGCCAGTATTATTATAAACGTATAGCTGATGCCTTAACAAATTGTCTGCCACTACCTGGTAAACCCACATACTTTTACAAAATAGTTATGACTTTAACCTGCCCACTGCCAGAAGAACAGAATACTCGAGGACGTAGAATATATCCACCCGAAGAATCAATACAAGGATTTGGTATATTAACTTTAAAGGAAATTCCCAAAGTAATAAACAAAACATTACAATACCGTTGTACTTGTTTACAATTATTATTTTTTAGATTTGCGCTTTTCCTATATTTACAAGATCTGGCGAAGTAAGTGTTGATTTGCAGATGTGTTCAGATTCGTTGATCATGACTGCAGAACAGATAGATAAAATTAGTGAGTTTTTAAATTACACTTTTACAAGTGTTCTTCGCCTGCAAAGATATTTAATGTTATTTGATCCAAATGCGTCAGAAAATTGTTTTCTCATTGCACCTACACGTGACAGTAAGTAGTATTGTGCTAAATGTTCTGTTTTCTTTGACAAAAAAAAAGGATTTTTCTATAAGAATCAATATCAAAGTTAGTTATAGTTAATAGTTTAAATTAATAGAATGTTTAATTTCAGCCGAAGATGGAACCACAATAGTAGATTGGGATTTTGTTGATTTAATATATAAGAATCGTGATGTACTGCCGCAGATTGTTCCAGAAGAAGAACGTGTTGATTATCAATTTGATCCCAGTCATTATAAAGATGCTGTAGTTATGCCATGGTATCGTAATCAAGATCAACCTCAATATTTTTATGTAGCTGAAATATGCAGCAATTTAAATCCAAAATCAAATTTTCCAGGATCAGAATATGCTACATTTGAAGAATATTATTTACGTAAATATGGTATCCAAATACAAAATAAAGAGCAACATTTGTTGGACGTAGATCATACTTCAGCACGATTAAATTTTCTTACTCCTCGTTACGTAAATAGAAAAGGTGTAGCATTGCCTACTAGCAGTGAAGAGACAAAACGTGCAAAAAGAGAGAATCTAGAACAGAAACAGATTCTTGTTCCTGAGCTGTGTGCTATACATCCATTTCCTGCATCTTTATGGCGTAAAGCAGTTTGCCTTCCTTGTATACTGTACCGAATCAATGCATTGCTTTTGGCTGACCAGATTCGTAGAACCGTTGCTGGTGCACTAGGATTAGGAAAGATTGATTTGAAAGATGGTAATTACATTTATCTTAATATTTTTTATTGCAAATAGCATAATCATAAAGTGCATTTTAAGCTACACCTAGGAATGTACAGGGTGATTCAGAAGTAGTGAGTAAAAGAATGAATAAAAGCATATTTGGAGGGTTATTCCAAGTAAAAATGTAGAGTCTATTCCAGTATTTAAATTGGAATAAAAGTTTGAACAGCAAATGTTTATACTAAGAAGTACGGTTTTTTTGTATTCTTGCAGTTATTTATTAACATTTTTGCAATATTCATTGCATTTTATAAAAGGAAAACAAACGAGTGCAGCTTAAATGTTAGTCTATTCTGACTGCAGAATTGTGTAATGCCCAAAAATAAAAAAAATGACACTTCCACCTGTCCTGAGACACGCTTGAATATTATCCAGCTAACCTGAACTTTACCATTGGATCCTAGGGTAAGTAAGTAAAACATTATATGCATTACACTTGAAATGGGAATCTCCAAGAAATCTGAACTCCTTTAATGTTTGTATTTTATTTCCTGAAAGTCTCTGGTTTTTTCACTTTGACTTTCTGTGGAACAAAAATGGTTCATATGATTAGGTTATAGCAATAGAATCTGTTGTTTAGAATGAAAAGATCTACCAAACATCATAGAATGAACAAATTTGGCCTAGTCATTCTCCATAAGTGGTATGGGAGTTCTTTTCAGCTTAATGTCTTTAAGATACTAGAAAAAACAAGAAATTCCCAGCAAAATTTAACATCCTGTATTTCAAAAACTAAATGTTTTTTGATATAATTCGATCTGACAAAGTATACTTATTTTTTTATGTTCTATCACCTCCAGAAGTATTGACCGTTCCTCCTGAAACACCCTGTATAATTAACAGGTAGTTTTTATTATTAAACAACCACCCAATCAACACCAATGTTAATACTTAAAAAAGTGAAGGTATATTGTCATATAGAATATTGATTGGTATTTTATAATATATTTACAGATTTTAAATGGCCATCCTTAAATTTTGGTTGGAATCTGTCAGATGTATTGAAGAAAACCAAAGAACAAGAAGCAAAGAAACAAGAGATGAAGAATGCTATCGAAGAAATCACTGCAGAGATTGATATACTGCCGTGTACAGTTGGTGCTATTATAGAAGAAGTTGAAATAACCGAGGAAGATTCTAAAGAGGAAGAACAAAAAGATACAACTGAAATAGTTGAAAGTGATAATGAAGAATCAAAAGTCTGGGTAGAAATAGGTACATGGTCTAATGATATGGCCGATTCAGAAATGTGCAATGGGGATGTTATTGTGAGATATGCATCGCCCACAAGTTGGTTAAGTGCAGCTTACGACGATTTTTCTGAATCAGATGATAGTTATTCAATAGATGATGATTCAGATTGTGGAGGATTAAGGATTGAATTTATGGGTGATAATACAGCTGAAGCAGTTGAGGAAGAAGAAGGTGAATCAGAAGATAGTGGTCTTGTGTTTACATCTACTGATATGTGGCAAAATGGTAATAATTGTGAACGCTCTGAGCAACTAAAGATCGAATTCCAAGAAGCTTGTCATCGTAATAGACAGTATCTTTTATCCAATAGAGTGTTAGTAGCAAAAGATGATTGTTTTGAAAAATCAAATGTAAACAATCAGAATTCATCCTTAGATGGGTCATGCAATGGTTATGTAAAGAAAAGTATTGAGACAACTCATTTATCCAATTTAGTCTTTTCAAATTCTCCCGTTAGTGTAAACATAACTTGTAAAGTCGTGCAGTTGTTTAATAAGCACGATGAAGAATTAAGTTTTAGTTTTGATGAACAACCACATTTGGCTGAACATCCAGGACCAAGTCCAAGCGTTATATTACAAGCACTTACAATGTCGAATGCAAATGATGGTATTAACCTAGAAAGATTGGAAACCATTGGTGATTCGTTTTTGAAATATGCAATAACTAATTATTTATATTCAAAATATGAAAATGTGCACGAAGGAAAATTGAGTCATTTACGTTCCAAACAAGTGAGCAATCTTAATTTATATCGTTTAGGTAAAACAAAGGCTTTAGGAGAGTGCATGATTGCTACAAAATTTGATCCTCATGATAATTGGTTACCACCTTGTTACTATGTGCCAAAAGAACTGGAAGAAGCCTTGATGGATGCTCGAGTGCCAGCTAATTATTGGACACCAGCAGATGTGGCAGCTACAAGAGAAATGACTATTGATGAGATTTGTCAAATGGTTAGAGAACATGGCGAAGCTTTAGATATACCAAGTATTATTCCGTATAATTTGGTTACACAACATAGTATTCCAGATAAAAGCATTGCAGATTGTGTTGAAGCTCTAATTGGTGCTTATTTAATAGATTGTGGTCCACGTGGTGCCTTGCTTTTTATGGCATGGTTGGGTATGAGAGTTCTTCCTCAGAATGAAGATGGTACTTATGGAGAACTGGAATGTCCACATACACCATTACTACGAAATGTACCTAATCCAGAACAAGAATTGGAAATTTTACTAGATGGATATGACAAATTTGAAAAAAGCATTGGTTACCATTTTCGTGATCGAGCTTATTTATTACAAGCACTTACACATGCCTCATATTCACCAAATACTTTAACAGATTGTTATCAAAGGTTAGAATTCCTTGGTGATGCAGTTTTGGATTATCTCATTACGCGTCATCTGTATGAAGATAAAAGATTGCATTCTCCTGGTGCACTCACTGATCTTCGTTCAGCATTAGTAAACAACACGATATTTGCTTCATTAGCCGTTCGTCATGGTTTTCATCGATATTTTCGTCATCTCTCCCCTGGTTTACACGAAGTTGTGGAACGTTTTGTTAGAATACAAGAAGAAAGTGGGCATGCATTGGTTGAAGAACTTTATCTTTTAGCTGAATATGAATGTGAAGAAGTAGAAGACGTTGAAGTTCCCAAAGCACTAGGTGATGTATTCGAATCAGTAGCAGGAGCTATATTTTTAGATTCAGGTATGTCGTTGGATGCAGTGTGGAAAGTTTATTATCGTATGATGCGTAACGAAATAGAACGGTTTAGCGATCATGTTCCAAAATCGCCTATACGTGAATTATTAGAACTAGAACCTGAGACTGCCAAATTTGGAAAACCTGAAAAGTTAGCAGATGGGCGTCGTGTTAGAGTTACTGTAGAAGTCTTTGGTAAAGGTGTATTTAAAGGTATTGGGCGTAATTATCGTATTGCTAAATGCACAGCTGCTAAATGTGCATTGAAACATCTCAAAAGACGAGGTTTGCTTCGTCGAAGCTAGCACTGATTTAATTAATTTTAATTCGTATTAAGTACTAAGATAATTGTGATATGTTTATGCACACTTTTTTTGTGATGCATATAAATTTAAAAAGATATGATCGGATTACTGCTTATTTTAAAAATTATACGTCATGTCACCTAAAATGTTTTTTTTTGTTTTTTCTTTTCATTTTTTTTATTTTTGTACTTAAATATAATTCCACCTCATAGGTATTTACATTTTCAAATAGTAAGTAAAAAAAGACATCTATATGGTGATATAATCATGAGTATTGAAATACCATCCAGTGATAGTAGTAATCTTTCTAAGTTACAAGAATGACAAAAGTTTTTGACTATTTTTTAGTTAGGCATTTTATGTAAAATTATTTTTAACATGCATAATATCACTAGCAATTATAGTTTTATATACATATTGTATATTTTTTAAAAGGTTTTTGTAATACGTCCCGATATTTCTTGCCATTACTAATCTTTAAAAATAAGACGAGTTAATTTTATGATGTTTTTTACGAGCAAAAAATATGTAAGCGAATTATGTTTTTGTGGTTATATTGTATGTTTTCTACACCAGTCTTTTACATGTTCATGAAAAGAATTTACTGAATAAACTATACTTTTGTAACTCAATTTTAATGTTGCTTCAAAAGTCTTTCGAATATTGAGAAAATGATGTTCCTACAATTTGAATTTAAACTCTATACCATGTTATTGCTTGACATATATTATTTCCCTAGTTGTTATAATAGAAATTATTTGTTTAGATTATTTATTAGAAAATTTATAAACTGTCTAAACTGTAATCTTAGTTGAAAATGTTATATTGTAGCAATTTGAGGGTGAGAAATATTGACACAAGGAAGATACCTTCTTGTTTTAAATTTAGGCCATTTAGAAATTATTTTAATGAATTCCCAGATTACATAAATATAGTGTTAAGTGTTTAAAAAAATTTATAATGTACTGTAAAGTTAGTCAAGTTGGATTTAAAACATAACCTATGATTGCGAGTAAATACTGCTTAAGACGGACACTAAAAGCCAGTCTATCATAGAAAGTTTTTATGGCCCCTACAAGTTTATAGAATTTAATCAGCATGAATCAATGAAAGTTGTAACAATAAATGATTTTAGCGATTCAGATAAAACAAATTTTCTAATGACATTACTTTGAAAGATTTCAGTAAACAAGTTAATAACATTATTTTCACTCAATTAGTTGAATTAAAGATTTAGTTGGCAGAGAATGCTGGTACAAGAAGTATTACTTGAAAAGATCTAGAATAAGAAAATAGCTAAATTTGTATAATGGAAACCTGTCCGTTGTGATTACATGTTAAGCAGGTTTCACTGTATTATTTTCTTATTTCTCTGAAAAGATTGTTATTTTTTAAATTGAAAAAGAAAAAATTTATTTATGTAAATAGACAAATAAAATTTTTCCCGTCTAAATAAATTAATAAAATAATTATTTTTATACACTTTCTTGTCATGATAGAATGTTCATAGGTTAACAGCATATGTTTAGAGTCATTTTTTGTTGAAAAGCTTATACAGTGCGGAAAGCACTTATGGAATAAATTCAATATCAATAATATTTCACAAAAATTCTGAGACAGATAACCTAATATTTTTAATCTTGCTTATTTTGACTTGTCCTGCATATCTGTGATGTCATTAGTTTTGATGATGACGAAATAATATGCAAAATGTTTAGAACTCTATTAAAGTAACAAAAATGCCAATAACAACACAATAGAGCACCAGCTCATTATGTTCCTACAATTTTTCCAAACAGGTGGATTGGAAGTCGAAGTTTCCCAAAATGACCAGCTAGATCTCCAGATTTAACTCCATTGGGTTTTATCTTTGGGGTTACTTAAAAAGCAATTTAATTTAAAAATACAATAAGGCTAAGGCTATTTTGAGAAATCTCACCTTCCAATTCACCTGTTTGAAAAAATTAGTCCCAAAAATATTTACACCAGGGTTGGCTATGAATATAAAAGCTCCAAAGCCAACTATGACGTAAATATTTTTGGGACACTAATTTGTATCTAAATAATTGTGAACAGCAAGCATAATGAACTAATGTTGTATCATGTTGTTAATGTTGTAATGGTTAAAGATAAAATTATCACATATCGGTTTGTTGAAAAGGTCTTTAAAAGTACTATTTAAAAATAAAATAAAAAAAAACCGTTCCATTTAAAAAGATTACATATGACGTTAACATTATTAAATTTATTCCATAGGTGCTTTCCGCACTGTATAAGTATACATGAATTTGATTTGCACTGCTTTATTAACAAACAAAAGTTGGCATTCTAATAGCATTAATTTATTGTCTTGGGATGTGGATTTTAACACATTATTATTGTTTCTCTTAGACTCAAGCGATATTAAGTTAATCATTTATGACAAACCTGTACAAATTATTTTGGAAATTTTATGAAAATAAAAAATCTACATTTTATAATACTTCCAACATCTAGAATGCCATACAATTAATGTTTTTTGTTTATACAGCTTTTTGCATAAATAGTGTCACAGCACTACTTTTAATGAAATGATTAATCAAATATGCAAAATGTGATTTCATATGCATTATGCATAATGGATCCCCTAAGAGACTAAAAGGTAATTTTGCATAACCAATACAAAATTAGACTTGTGCTTTTGTATCATTGCATAACATAATAATAACTATACACATCTATGATAGTATGGATTAATTGTGTGACACTCTACATGTTACAACTTAATCTTGTAGAAGTGAGTTGTTGTAATCTTAGTCATCAATAGGAAATTTTGACAAACAGTTGAAGATAACAACAATGAATATGAAACCTTGTCAGGCAATGAGAAATCACTGTAATTTGTTAATAAGTTATTCTTATAGGCAAGAGTAAAGTGAATTTTGAAGTGGCCACTACAAATGTTTACAATGTTTATAGTAGGATTATACACATAATTTCTGGTAATGCCACATTCAAAATAAACAAAACTACAGCTAACTCCAGTCGTTAGAAAATCTTTTGAAGATTATTTACCATTACTTTCCATATCTGAGTTGTGTTATTCTGGTTCCCTTGTACTTTAATTATGAAACTGCATCAGGTTTTTAAAATCATTTGCACCTTATGAAAACTTATCTGAATTCTACAACTGCTAATGATATTTATTCTTACCATTATAATAACTATATGTACAAAAATGAATATCTGCATATTCGTCTTCAACAGCCGTAGCCAATGTAATACAGGGTGGTCCAAGATTCCGCTCTAGTAAGATGATAGTTAGTAGATAGAAACAAATTAAGAGCAGAAAGCAACATAGTGCCTCTGGAAGCATAATCTAAAAATATTCTGAACTATACAGGGCGTTCGACTTATTTGTAGCAGTGTCTTACTTTATTTTTTCAAATGGAGCACCCTGTATATTACTTTGTTTTTTGATTTCCTATTAAGTTTAGAATCTTTTTTATTAACCATATGTTTGGTCTAAATTGCACCGTTTTCGAGATATTTTTATTTCTTTGAAAAAATTTACTTTTGCGTTGTTCTAAAAAGTTTGAAATATCTCTAGAATTAAACAGTATATGCAGATACGGTTTGATCATCGTGTTAAATACGGGCTGCTACATCAATTGTGTTGCAAATAACATTGTTAAAGATTATTATGGATCATTGAAAATGAAGATCTTCAATTATGGATAACCTAATATTTTTAAATAGAACGATATAAAAATTTTTATATAATCAAATGCAAATTCTTTTGTTTTTATTTAATGATTTTTGGGTCTATCTGCATTGGTTTAAGCGTTATTTTATAAAAGCTCTAATTTTGTTAATAATAACCACATTTAGTAAAGAGGGCTGTGTTTAAAAACAGTAGTTGACAGTTAGTTTTACTGTAATGTAAGTAGGTTATTAATTGTAAAATAATAAAATCTGTGAATCTATTCAACAATTTCTTTAAGTACGCATTGTGAGGTGTTCGACGATCAGGATAACGCTCATGATACAAACACACAGCTAAAGCAACACATCTCATGCATTCTCCCAAAATAAAAATCGTATCGACCATTTCCTTGATGCTAAATTTAGCGTTTTACATTACAGTAAAACTAGCTGTCAACTACTGTTTTTAAGAGTTTTTATTAAATAACACTTAAACCACCACAGATAGACCCAAAGACCATTACATAAAAACGAAAGGAAATTAAATTTTGTGTCTGATTATACAAAAGATTTTATATTGTTCTATTTAAAAATATCGGGTTATCCATGATTGAAGATCTTCAGTTTTAATGATTCATAACGGGACCATAGTAATCTTTAACAATGTTATTTGCAACACAATTGATGCAGCAGTCTGTATTTAACACGATGATCAAACCATATTTGCCTATCCTATTTAGTTCCAGACATTTCAAATTTTGTAGAACAACGCAAAGGTAAATTTCTTCAAAGAAATAAAAATATCTCGAAAATGGTGCAATTTAGACCAAACATATGGTGAATGAAAATGATTCTAAACTTAATAGAAAATCCAAAAATGAAGTAATATACAGGGTGTTCCATTTGAAAAAATAAAGTAAGATACTGCTACAAATAAGTCAAACGCCCTGTATAGTTCAGAATATTTTTAAATTATGCTTCCATAGGCACTATATTGCTCTCTGCTTTTAATTTGTTTCTATCTCCTAACATAAGGTTATCGTCTTACTAGAGCCGAATCTTGGACCACTCAGTATAAATTTTGTCTTATATGAAACCATCATGTTTGTTGTAACAGTTGAACTTATAGTTGAATTCCTCAGTATCTGTTAATAATGATGTTAAAATGCTAACTCTCATTTTATCAATAAACCAACCATTGCAGATTAGACTCATATTAACTTGTTGATTTAAAATGATTCCAAGTTAAAATTTTAGACGTCCCACTTAAGAATACTCTGTATACAGGAGAGTCCAAGTCCATTAGTTGGAGAGAGTACTATTGGAGTCACCTGTAGTAATGGAAACAAGATAAAAGAGAAAATCACCCCCACTGCTTGCGATATAAGCAAGCTTCATTTTTAATACATATTATCAATTTGCCTGTTACCAAGGCTGCACTTTTTTAATTCTAGCTTGGGCACTCAAAAACATAAGCAACAATTATGTATTAGTTTGTATTGCATTTTAAACTTTTATTTGGATTTCTTTGTTAGTTTGAATATTGTTTTTATTTTATTTTTTCAGTTATTTAAATATGTTATTTTTATTCATATTATTGTTTTTATAAAATGGCATTATGTTTTTGAGTATACATGCTAGAATAAAAAAAAGTGCTGCCTTGGTAACAGACAAATTGATAATATGTATTAAAAACGAAGTTTGCTTGTCGCAAGCGGTGGGGGTGATTTTCTTTTATCTTGTTTTCATTACTACAGGTAACTCCAATAGTACTCTCTCCAACTAACGCAATGTCCTATGCACTTAGTGGAGTTGGACTCCTCTGTATATCTCTTAAACAGCATGCTTGACAATACCACTCAAATTCTTTAAGGAAATAATAATTGAAGTAGAGATGTTGGTGTTTCTCTAATACTATTGTTGATATATTGACTGAGTGAACAATACGTCCTATCTTATCCTATCCTATTCTATCTATATTGTTCACTTACAGTCGATATTTTATTGATAATGTATGTGTATTGAACATACATTTAGATTTTATAAATAGTATAACACAAAACTTAAACAATCTTTGAATTTTAAATAATAAACTGTTTTTAAGTTTCATAATGAGTTTTAAGAACAAATTTTTGTCTTTTTTTAAATGTTCAGAATTAAGAGCTTTAAAGAATGTAGTTTTCTATATTTCAACTTCAAATACAATATATTTAGATATTGTTATATATACCAAAGATACCGTGCCATAAAAATTAAATCTCTCAAATTATTATGGATTCTTTTTAATTTGGAGTAATCTCAAAGTTGTACATTTAAGAAATGAGAATAACACTATCACATACTATAAATTTCTAGATTTTATATACATTGTTACTTTGTTCATAATAGGTTATCTCAAAGTTGTTTTATTAATAAGGAAGAGTTGAATCTACATACATATATTACACTCTTTAAATTAGAACAGTGTTGACTTTTAAATATTTTGTTGGTGCCAAGGTTTTTTTTTTTTATAAATGAACAACATAAATACTAGCTTGTATAAAGCATATTTAAATGAAAAACCTAAGTCAACAATGCGAAGTCCAAACTGGATAATCCATTGATGTCATAAAAATACGCCCATGTACATAATTACTGAAATTACAGAGCATTGGCAACTAATAAGTACAATAATTACTCTATTTCACTACTCATGATTAAATTGGAAGATCTTATTTTTGAAATGTTCAAATTATTAGAACAGAATAAGATACTTCGAATTAATTATCCTATATAGTATAAATAATACTAGTATGCTTATATAGAATAAAGAATGTGCATCGTGCTTTCATCATCGTATGTATAATTCTAGTTATTAGGTATATTAGTACATTAAAAAGGTTAAGAAGAAAATCATTGTTCAAATATCATGTATCTTATAATTCACAGAATATTTGATATATGAGGTATTTTTTACCTATTTAGGGCCAATTTACACCAATAGATACACTCACAGTCTGTTTATACACGAGCCAAATATTGTTGTAAATATCGACGTTGGTGCTCAATTTTTGACTTGAGCACGAGCGTATCTATTGTAAGAATTAGCTGTTTTTATTATTTAACATGTTTTCTGTTTGTGAGTAATAAAAAGGCATCTTAAAAACATGTTAAATAATTATATTTTTACATAATAACTTAAATAATTTATCTGTGCATTTATTATGTTATTTTTTTTATTAGATAAAAAGCAAGTATTTTAAGTTGTTTCTTTTATTATACCTGTTTATAAATTTTATTTTTTAATGAACTTTATAATTGTAGTGATAGGTCTATGTAAGTTTTTTTTAAACAATTAAGGTCTAAATTATTCAATAGAACAGTTATTAGAAATGCAGTGCTTTAAAGAACTTACGTATGGTATAGAGTCTTGGTGATGACAAACAATCTTCTCTTGCTGATATTTTGGTCAAAGTTACTACAAAATTGTCAACATCCAAATTCTACCACAAAATTCATGAAAGGACTAGAATTCTCACCTTTACTCTAGTAACCAGGTGTTGTGTTCTGTTTTCTCAAGACACATTCTTATTACTGCGATTATTAATTGTCTGTTTTTATGGAAATCTCTACTTCGGTTAGATTTTAGTTATACATGAAATTTATTTGTTTTCTGTTTATCTGTTAATGTAGAAGAAAATTCATTTTTAATAATACTAGACTTATTTTTGAAGATATAGTTTTTTAAGAAAGTGAAAACTACAAAAAATTCTATTGACAACTGCTGTTCGTTTTCTCTAACAAATGAATCGCCAAAAGCTAGAGCAGACTTAAGCATGCCTTGTCTTTACCTACCTCACTTGACTGCTCGAGACTAGTTGGATGGAATTTGTAACAAACATTATGAAAGTGAACGAAGTATTTCATCTTGTTACCTGCCATTACTACCATCGATAGATCTATGCAGATAGTTTTTTAAATATAATCTTATATTCTCACAGAGAAATAATCATCTGCACCACGCAAACATTCTAAATATTTGGGAAAGGAAGCCTCTGCAGTCATTATTTATAGAAATATGCATCAGATCTTAAAACCAAAATTTTTATAAGTAAGAACTGCATTGTTAGGGTTCTGGCTTTTCTATTCAATGCCAATAATTTCTTACTGAAACACACATGCCATAAAGAAAAAATGTTTGTCTAAGTGGCAGGAATCTACTGTATAAGTTTTATTCTTGAATTTTATGCTTCACTTTGAAAACGCAATATAGCAATAAAAAAGAAAACCATATCTACTAAAATACAGCAGAGTAAAAGCAGGGGAACCTCGATTATCTATGTTCTATTAACTGAACTCTTCTCAAGTTCATTACATAACACCAAACAGTGAGTTGTTCCTGCATCAGATTCTGTATATCTTATCATGTTGAAGCTGAGTGTATGTAGAGGTTTGTTATTTTAATTTATATTTCAACAAATGAGCTATTTAAAAAAATATTTTTATGTGTATACCTTATCTCACATAGAAAACCATAATGTTCAACTGTTAAGTGTTTTTACTTACAAAAAACAAGTAGGTGACATTTCTTAACTGGTTCTAGGATAATCGAGGTCCACCTTATTTCAATATTGATTTCACACCTTTATTGTTCTAGCTTTAGCATGCAGTACAAAACAAATTGATTTTACATACAATTAAAATTTGTTTGAAAAAAAAAGATAATTAACACGTTGACTGTTCCAATGTCATAATAATTTCTACTAGGATAGGCAAAATAGTTACTTCATAGAATGTTGTACCTAAGCAGTTCTCATTTGTGACATGGAATTAACTGGTTATAGTTTGGAATGGTTTTCGGTAACATTTACTTATTAATTTTGAATAAGTTTTATCTTCATATAATCTAAGTATTATATCTAACTAAGTTATTATTAAAACAAAAAGAAGCAGTATAACAATATCGCTATAATACTGTGAGATAATGACAATAACCAATAAATTTGCAAAGTATAATTTAATTCATTATATAATGTTCAATATTTAACTGTTAATTAAATTCATTGTTCTTTCTTAAAGCAATTGTCGTGTAACATTAAGTAATAATCAACAAATCAAATCGCACAAAGAACAAAAGTAAGTAGCTACAATAAGGTAACTGTAACGAAATTGTAAAGTAAGTTTCGTACAGCAAATTACGTTCTGTGATGAATTAGTTCCTAGGTTTGACCTATTTCAATTTAGCAACTGTTTGAGATACGCCCTTTTATGTTAATGACATCAATACATGTCAATGGCTATTCTACATCCAATGACACTACTTTGTTTTTTTTCTTAATATTTTTATTTATTTTTAAACTAATAAATGAAGTTGTTGAATATTATATCAAAGGCAATCTGACAATACCTTCTACCTTAATTTATATGATTTATTTACAGATGGTAAAAGTTCAAATAATTCAATTTATTTTCAGTCATAGTATTAAATATTTGTTTATGAATCATAGATTTAACATTATACAAAAGCCTTTACTAAGAAAATATTTTTTTTCATATCAACATCAATGTTTTAACGAAATTAGTACAAAAATGTGAAAACTTTTGCAAAATGAGGTTTTAGCATGTGATATATCCATCATCAAACACATTTCAATCTGGCAGAAATGAAATTCTAAAAGTTTGCTCACGTATGGGTTCACAGGTGCCTAAGTATTATCTGGTATGTTCCTCACACGTGTCTCCCAACAGTCAACATGTTAATATTAAATTAAAAAATTATATATAGTTTATGTAATTTTTAATGTAGGTAGTTCTCGATTTTGTTTGCTTATTACTTGATTGATATGCATTGTTAGAACATAACACAACATGAAAAAAGTCTTGTCTATTTTAAAACATTTGTCAATTAGTAATACGACTGGAACTATCTTTAATATTAAAAAATGACATGTGTGCTCCCATCACTATTAATTATGAACAACTGTTAAGGGATGCTCACTGAAGTAATTTTGTCAAGGTGCACAGTATTAACTGTGGTTGATAAGCAATTCGTAAACTATTTTCCATTTTGTTTTTTTTTTTATTTCAATAATAAATAAAATTATTTTGTGAAAATAAAAGTATCAATCATAAGATAATATTTTTTGATGAAATATATTAAAATTTCTCAAGTGAGCATCTTATAAAAGTGTGATTACTCAATAAAAGATTTTTAGTTTTGAGTTTCATATTTGTATTGTATTGGCCAAATTTGTTCAATGTTAGTAATGTTAACTAACTTTATTGACTTATTTGAATTATAAAATTTAAAAACTTATTGGAGAACTACATATTTATGGTGTAATCGAGTGACGTGAATAAAACTTATTGCATCAATTAACTAAAAACAATGCTAAAAAATAAGAGAATGCTTTTTTATCATTCAGTTTGTAAATGAAGACTGTGCTTAAATTAAACATCGAGTTCTTAAAGAAATATATATTTTTAAGTTGTACATACAAAATGCCCTGTCTAAGGTATATTAAAAAGTGCTCATTCCAATGCAATCAAACTTTGTTATGTATAATTTAAGCTAAATAAGGATACTACAATTTATGTTCCCTAAATGGACTTAATACACTTTTATTCATAGGGTACAGATGAAATGTCTTTCTAGCATAACCTACAAATGCTCAATAGAGTTTAAGTTAGGACTTTGCATTATCCAATTTCACATTAACAGAAATCCAGGACTTACAGTAGTTACAACATGATCCTCCAAGATCATGTCAACAGCAGTGAGTCTTTCTGGAATGACTACAAGTTGAAGTTTTCATCAAGGCTTGACAAGTACATGTTTTCAGTTTTAAAGCTAGACACTTGGACAAGTCTTTCCTTCTTAGCAGTTTGGTCCAAAATGACTTAAAAATCAATCTAGATTTGAGGTAAAATTTCTTGTGACTTAGCTGTTCTCATTTTCAATTAAAGTAACAGAATGAATAATTATTACTTCGCCAAGTTGCCCTATTTTGATTTACAATTAGTATATGCCATACCCAGGCTTTCTAATCTTTTCTGACATTTTGATGCTCATTATATTATTAAAGCATACACCAATAACTAGATTGCATTAAGAGTAGTCTATTCTCTGAACTTTATTTTTAACTGATTAAGTCATTATGGGGTTTGTTGTAGCAGGCAGTTTCTGACTGGTTCATGTACTAATTCATTAATCAATGTAATAGTACATATGCACTCTTAAGAAATTTGTTTGAAAGTAAATTGGAGCTGTTAAGATTATTTCTATTAATTTTCTGCCTTTCTTTATCTAAAGAATTACAAAAAGCATGCTAAATAGTTTCAGCCTAGTTTGCAAACTAGATTAACTCATGAATTAGTACATAAACCAGTCACAAACTGATAGTATGTCTTTTCAAAGTTCTGCAGTTTTTATTTATATAGTAACAGAGCAAGAAAAAGCATTTTGTGCAGTATATTTGTAAGCTATCCAGCACAAAAGTCTTAACTGAACATCTAAAATATCAAAAACTGAAAGCTGTATCAACTTTGTTTTTAAAATAGAATCAATATTTCTCTAGTGGTTTTTGAGAGCCTAATTTTCTTCTTTTTAACAATAAAAGATTTACAGGGGAGAGGGTGGGCTCAATCATTGAAGGTCTTATTATGAGAAAATATCATACTGACAGTTACATTGAGATGAACAAATGAAAATTGCTGTTTTGTTTGTTTGATATTGTTTTCTTGATAAATTTATTTCCATTCCATGAAATAAGAAAAAGTTAGGTTTCCAAAATCCACTATAAGAAATGCAGATAGCCATTTGGTAAACAGAGTTGATGTCACTTCTGGTTAAGTCAGTAGTTTCAGATTATTTTAGTTGTCAGTACTCAAGTACCAATTTACGTTGGATACTCTATACGTTTTCTATCTCTCATTGCTTACAATATTGTAATTCTATGTATGGGTTCATGCAGTTGACCTATGATGACAATTTTTTCATATTCACTTCAAAGTACAAAATTTATGCACGTGTTTGATATTTTGAGGATTTCTTTCATTCATAGCATACTATACATTCAGAATATACTGTATACACAAAGGCTTAAATAATGCATAATCAGCCTCTAAAGTAGGTTTAACTGCTGCGATATCCTATACATTCTATTATATGCAAGTTCTGTTCGAGTAAATCACTTGCACACTGCGAAATATAAGTAAAACAATTTTTAGAATTTGTCATTATAACATTGAACAAACCATTTAATTAGTAGTGCAGTTCAATTTATTTTCCTATTGTATTAAAACTGTCTTCATATGAATTACATTAAACATAATTAATTCTAATTCAAATAACTAATAAGTATATCGGTAGATATAGATCGTAAAATGTAACAAAGTATTTTTCATTGGTAGCTTATTTAATCTGAAAAATATTTTGTAACAACTAGAGCACAGAATGCACAAAAAGTTGCTTACTTTTTTTTTTTCAAATAAAGTGCCTGAATTGGTTAACACTGCTATAAAGGTAAATCACGAATACTCCATTTTGAACTGGGAAATTACTAGACAGCTTTTTGTGCATTTTGCTTATCTTATTCGGTTGTCAAAATTTGTTGATTAGTACAATTGTGCCAGTGTCTTTCTTAGTTGAAGATTTATTTGTGACTTGTTGGTATTATGTATCTATATAATAAAACATCCCATAATATACTGCATTTTATTTCAGTTCCTTTTTGTTACGTTGGCATAATAAAATACATTGATCTACAGTGTTTCAGGGAAAAGAGCAGCAAATAATAGAACATGTTCATTGAGCAAAATTATAGTTATTCTCATAAACATGAAATAATGGGAAGTTAATAGTCTGCTTACTCCGATAAATGTATTGACTATAACAGTTTGAACAGTGTAATAACAAGCACGTTTTAAAATTTTGTAAAAATGTAAAATTATAGATTCAACTTTCACCAGAGAAGATTTAACAACTTAATTTTATTCAGAAACAAGAGAAAAATGTAAAAAGGTAAATATGTCATTTCTTCAGTGATGTAACATCTTTTCTCTTAAAAGTATTTTTGTTTACTTCTCATCGAATTGACCCAAAATTCTTGTCAATTTGTATCACTTCTCAAAGGAGGTTGTTTTATAATTAGAACTAATTCCACGTTATCACAAATCAGTGGTGTACCTAGCATATTTGACACCTAGAGCAGATCATTCTTTAAAGGGGATCACAACACAAAAATCGTAATTTATTTTTTA
The DNA here is from genome assembly GCA_011009095.1 of Ignelater luminosus. NCBI lineage: Eukaryota > Metazoa > Arthropoda > Insecta > Coleoptera > Elateridae > Ignelater > Ignelater luminosus. The sequence goes on from VTPC01090126.1 coordinate 514,400, forward strand.
ACATATTTTTGTAGGTCATTGAAATGGAATTCGAATGGTCTAAGTCCCGTTTTGATACTCGGAATAGTTATGTAAATATTGCTGTTTGAAGATTTGAGAGTGACGTCAAAGCGCAAGACAGCTGTGTTGTGTCTATCTGCAGCATTGTATCAGGGACCAATTTATTGCGCTCTTAGATCAAATTAGACGTTGCGACAAATCCATGTTAATTCCGTTATATTATGTGGATGCTTTTAGTAAGCATTTAAGACTGTTATCGTAACTATATAAGGGTAAAATATTCATATTTTAAATCTTCAATTTTAACCATTTATAAATTTAAATCCAGTGTCCAAATTAAAATTTGTTTATTTTTAGAATAATATTTATTTGGGTTTTATTTTAAATTGAATTCAAACCTTATCAGTTTGAATCTGATAAATTCATGGACATTTGCAGCATTCTAAACATATAGCAAATCATTTTGGGGAATGATTCCTATCTGGAAATTTATAAAAAATATTCCCTTTCCTCAATTGTTTTTATTCTTTGAAGTATTTCTACAATTGTACACACTACAATCAGGCACTTTTAAATTAAATTTAAAACGTAATCTTAAAACTGCTTGTAAAAACACTCGCAAATGTGAATGCAATGCATATAAAAGTCGAGCGTCTCTCGCAACCGGTCTGCACTTTGACATCACACACATTTCAATTATTGCTCATAACTTCCTTATCGTATCAGATACACTTCCAAGAAATTACACACGAATATAAATTCCTGAAAACTTCAATTTGAGACAAACTTGTTTTTTATGTTGTGATCCCTTTAACACACCCTTTGTTACACAAAACTATTATTAGTAATAATTCTCAGAAGAATGGAATAATAATAAGGCCAGAAAAGAGATGACACTGAAAGTCTTCTTTTATTAAGCTTCGTATATAAACTTGGTCAACAACTGAAGGGAATGTCAAAATTTGTGATGTTGCAACCTGGTAAAAGGTTTGTACTTTGAAATCTGTACCTTGCTTGTTGAAATCAAATAGGATTACATATCTACATTGAAAGGAAAGTTTTAATAAAACATCAAAACACTGTTAGTTTCTTACCAATATAATTTTTCACAGGACTGCATATCAGTTATTCATGTTAATTGTGGTATCCACAAAGGGAACCGGTTGAAAGTGGTGGTCATTTATGAAGATATACATTATTTCTAAATAAAAACTAACAAAAGCTTTTCTTGGCAATAGATTTCATACCACCCAATTTAAAAAAAATTTTGAGAAAAGTGACAAGTGTCTCGGAAATCAGAAATCTAATACAAACACTCAATACCTAATTAATAAGATGGAACAATAACTAAAAACAAGAGTTAAAAGCAAATATAACATTGTAAACAAACACACTAGAAGTACATTGGACAATTATCGACTTAAATTTTGATTCTGATTTCCTATTATGTAGTACTTACAAATATTACAGCGGTGTTAGCTTTCATATTATAGAAGCTAGCCTACTTTTTACTGGATTTTCTAAAAATTTAATTTTTGTAAAGCCAACTATGAAAGTATGGTGTGTTGCCTATAAGTATGGTGCGAGATAAAAAAATTCACCCTGTATACCAATGTATGTTAATGCAAATACATCTACCTGACCACATCTGTATTAATTAATTGCACTGCATCTATTAGATACGTGTACCTGATCAACAATTTATGGATCTGCTATTTGAGCAGATACATTTTTGTAGATATACAACATAACCTTAAAAATAGCAATAGATCATTCACAACTATCCAAAAATAACCTACAATAATAGCTGGTTGGTCACTGCTTTGTTCAATAATTCCACTTGTGGTACATTTACCAACAATTAGCTATCTATTGCTCTAACTGGAATGTATCTACTGCTCCAATGATCATAAACGTCTATTGTCTTTATTTTCTTCCCATATTAGTTATATTATTGATGTTTTTTAGTTACATAATTTCCAGGTCATTTGCCTTAAGATGTTTGCTACCAAGCCAATCTTTAAAAAACTTTTTTTCAAAACCAAGAAAATTTAGCAGCAACTAATCTTAAATGATCAAGTTTAATTGAGTGACTGATCCTTGAAGTTAAGTCAAGTTCAGTGCAGTCACTACTAGGATGGGTGACCAGTTAAGCATCAAACTCACGACTCATTTGGTTCAAGGAGGAGGATGGAAGACCAGCAGTTGCTGAATTTTCTCCCATTCTATGAAGGTATACAAAATAATGATGTTACAATGTATTGATTATGATTGAACTAAAATAAAACAATTTCTTGAAATGCAAAAATTTTTATTATCTATTATAAAAAATACAAATATACACTGTTATTGGTAAGTGAATACATTTTGATTTCTAGTGTTGTGTTAAACTGTTAAACATTCATAAACAGTTTGTAACAATTTAACATGTTTGTATAATCAATATAAAAAGTTAACACAACCACAGTATAAAAAAAACAACAGTAGTACTGTCATATTGAGAGAACATGGTATGACTAAATCTATATACGATTAAAAAAGCTGTTACAGGATATAAAATTATAAATTGTGAAGGATCGACTACTGATTATTTTTCTATACTGTGAAAATAGCAAAGTTTTATTTCTGCTCTTTTTTTTGCATCTTAATAAGATTAAACTTTTAATATTTGTACCATAAAATTCTTTTCTAAGTTTTTGTAAAATTATAACTTCGAAATATAATTAGGTACTATACTAAGAAGTGATATTTACAAAATAATATATATTGACTCTTTGAGGCACAGTTTTTAAATAACATTTTATATAATATATACAAACATGTAGCATTAATATATTACATAAGCTTAAGAGCACAATCAACAAACGATCAGGCTCATTTTAAGCAGGCAACAAAATTACTAACTTTTTTTTTCTTTTTTTAAACCTTATATACTTTTTTTTAGTGTAAAATATTATTCAAAACTAATATAAAACATTTAAAATTGAAATCTTTCACTGGAAATAATGGCACGTACACTGTTCACCTACTGATTGATCATTTTTGTAAGTATACTAAACAAAACACAGATATACATATTATTATAATCAGTAACAACCAATTCCAGTTGTACTTTAACAGTAAAAAAAAGGTAACTAATAACAAAATTATGAATTAGAACACTTATAACCTAAACATCTAATTATATTAATTTTGATACAAAAATCTATCATCCAGCGACTGCATTGTATGATCATACATAATATGTTTGCTGCTTTTTGTTTTTATAAATAGACTAGTGCATTGTAGTAGCATGTATTATTAGTAGTATATGTTTAAAAGCATCGGTGATGTTTTAGTTTGTGCGTGAATTGTGGAATTCTTTCATTATTTAAGACATCCTGTTACTGTTTAAAGAAATACCAATTAATATATTTAATTAGTACTAAGTTTATCTTTTTATTTTCAATGTTTGTACGTTAAGTTATATTGAGCATACTATCTATATTTTATAAGATTATCGATTTGACTGTGATATACAGAACAATCTTTTTCGGGAGTTTCGGATTAAAGCTAAACAAAGTTTGTTATGTTGTACAATCAACATTCAATAGATTTAATTTAATTATAGGGCCTAACTAAAATTTATTTTTACTTATTAAATTATTTCAGTCAAGAAGAAAAACACATAAACAATCGAGAACATAAAATATATAAAAATAACTAAAATGTATTAAGATAGATTAAAGAAGCTGATATAGTACAGTCAATAACAATTTTTAAGGAATCATTCTGCTACACCTATAATAACTGGTAGCAGTTCTGATATTACTTTCTCTCTTGTGAAATTCTATGTATCTTGAAATATTGCTTTTTAAAAGGTAGTAGTTGTCTGTACTGAATGAAAATGAATATTTATGATATACAGAAAATGGAAGCATACAGTAACAAAATAGGCAACTTCAAATAAAATCTGTTATTTAAAATTAAAAAGAATTATAAAAGTAAATGGAGAATAAAAGTATCGAGAAAAGAAAGTAAATCTTACAAGACATTAGTTTCTAGAAACATGGCAGCACACAACATCAAGACTGTGTAGGTAATGATTATAACACAAATGGAGGGGAAGAAAGGAAATAATATTTGCAGCATTCATTTAGGTGATCAGAAATACATTTTGTATAGTGTAGATGGCACAAGCAGTGCAAAAGCCGCACTGAAACTTAGGATCTGGAATCAAATTCCCGGGGCCAGTAGTTGGTGCCCAAATCGAAAACACAATAACAAGTAAAACAGAAAATATATTGAAGAAAAATAAGAAGATATCAGAATATTGATAAAACAGAAGTACAGCAAGCAGAAAAAAGAAAATATTGAAAATACTAAATAGTATGAAAAGTAGTAAAAGTCTAAAGAAAGAACTGCGGAACTATAAAGAAAATACTGAATAGATAAACAAGAGCAATAATGTGTTGTTTATAAAAAAAGAATTACAGAGATGTAACTTCATTAGATATAACATGCAAAACTTTAGCATCCATGGTCAAGATAGGACTTGATGGATATATGGAAAGACTGGTAGGAAATTACCAAGGCAAATCTAGGAAAGAATCACAGATTGGATTCTCCAGACCTAATTTGTATGAAGAAATGTAATCATAAATTAAAAAACATATCGAGAACTTTCCTTATTTTAAATGCAATTTATAAATAAATTGCAAAGAATAGTAACTAGTACCATCCCTGAATATGCTGTTAAAACTATTACTGTTCATATTTCTAAAAATGTATCATATATACGTAGTATTGTTTTACAAAAAATGCTTTGTTCATGTAAAATACAAAAATAGGCTGTGTATATCAATTTGTTTTAAAATTAAAGGGTCCTTTCTCTCTTGTGTCAAAATTGTAATAGTAAATGCTAGTTTTATTTACTTCATTAATAAAATTTTTCTACAAGATTTTTATATTCTTCACTTTTAGTATCTTATTTCTTACCTAAACTATTAGTAATTTTTTCTTTTTTATTTGCACTTCTGAAAATATGTAAAATCTTATATAAGAAAATTCACTGGTATAGGTTGATTTAATATCAAAAGTTTCGAGTATCAAGGTTTAACAAAAAGCCCTTCAGAAATCTGCAAAACTAGAATTATAACAAACTGCCCAGAAAAGATCAGCTTCCTAACATTCTCATTATATGGGCTCAACTTTTAAAAAATTGTTTTTCAGAGAATTCACATTTTAATAGAACAAATACAAATTTTAAACTAGAGATCTTTTAACAGGGGAAGTATCATCGTTAACTATCCTACGATAAACTAAGCAAAACTAAATACCACACATAAAAAAATAAATACTATATGTAAAGAAAAAATATAAATATAAAAATTTCTATGATGCAAGACTGTAGATAAAAAATTACATATAAAACATACTAAAGTAATAGAAAGATTTTTCGGAAAAACCTCATTGATTCTATTTGGTTTCTACATTTGTTTCTCTTCCTCTTCTTAAATTAAATACCAGATAAGGATTCCCATTTTCAAAAGATATTCTAGTAATTGTACTATATCCACCATTATCATACATTTCAAATATATGATCCCCAAGTTTCAAAATTTTTTACAATTTTACTGTTTTACATGTGTAAAATAATTTATTAAAATTATCAGGAGTTAAGTTAAAAATCCACAGTCGGCCAATGTAGCCTCCTTCCACATGGGCTATACCAAGAGTTATCACCATAAGAATCAAATATTCACGAGCACGAGATATCCCACCCCCCCACAACGCTTCTATCGATCACTCGACCGCATGCCTATGAGCATCTCCTTTTATCTTCGCTATTCTATCAACTGTGATTTCTTACGCACTAAAAGTGGTTCTTTTGGAAAAAAAAGCCTTCTACACTGTTTCCGAATTTGGTCTCCCCTTTCGACGGTGAAAATTTTAAGTTGATAGGACGAATACCGTTTCCACGCGAATAACCAAAAACCAAAAATAATGAATTCATAAGAAGACTCGAAATTTCGCATCTCTGAAGATCATCTGGGCTTTTTAACCGAATTTAGAACAGTAAAATAGTATTTATTAAAATGCCAATTTTAGTATGCAGTATGTAATTAGCCAAACTCAGACAACACGTTGCTAAGGTGTAAAAGAACAAAAATATCATAGTAACACTTTTTGATTAGATGAAATGGAAATCTTGGAAAATCTTAACCAATCTTTTCAAGAAAGTTCCTAACAATTTGATACATCTTAAAAGACCATCAACAAAGCCAGTTACCAACTTCTCCGAGAAGCACGTTTGATGACATCATTGATTATGATTTTAACAAGTGGACAAGGTTTACATTAAATAATAATAAACTAAAGCCTCAGCGTACTAAAAGCCTGCTCGATATAACATGATATCACGGGATAACTGTAGAAAGTTTTATTTTTATTAAATACGTTGCGATGCACGTTGCTTAATGAGATCTTCCCGCAACAACTTCCCAGATCGCTAGGCTTGCCCATAAGGCCCCAGTCGATTTTGTTCATTTTCGCCGCTAGGTGTCACCGCGTTCGCTCCGTGTAGTTGTAGGACCTTATGCTTCACCTACCCTTCAAGTTTGGCCAAAGTCGGCTCACCCGTTCTCGAGTTATTCGGTTTTTTGTTTTCAAAAATTCCAACTTTGGCCTCCTCTTCCCCCCAACCTATGTGGCACTTAATGAAATGCTGCCAGATAATGATTTCTCTAAGGCCGACCTATCGATTGGCCCTAGTCCCACTCGAAGGGTAGAGCGAAACGGTTGATGTAAATTTGTTTCTTATGGTGAGTAAGCGGTCTTGTATATTATTTTATACTTATGGTCTGTGATATGGTGAGTAATAATTAAGTTAGGGTTGAAAACAGGTTATTTTTATTAAAAATTACCCATTAAACTATCTTTAACTAATGATGCTTTAGAAGCTTATTGATAGTCCCAAAGGCTGCACGCGATTTGAAAGCTTCTTTAACTAATAATAATGAATCACTAAGTGACGTTTGGCAATAATGCAACTGAATAACACTTTATACATATTTGCAGAAGTACTTGTCAATTTCCACGTTCCTGTGCAGTACTGTAATTTAAATTAAGCTAATAAAGTTTTTCTGAGAAACCCCACCCCTATCAATTGATACACTAAAAAGAGATAAAAACAAAAACTTAAGAAAATCCACAAATAGGGAAGTATTATGAACATTAACTTTAAGTAAAATATAAATACAATGAAACCTGTTAAATTGAACACCTCCTTACATTGAACACTTAATCAGGTTGAACAGTTTTTGTCAGAACTGAGCCGCAGGATGACGGCTATGAATTTTTATCTGCATAAAAAGGGAGCAAAAAGCACATGCAGATAGCAGCATTGGTGAGTCAGTTAGTGGTTCAAATGAATAATGCGCTTAATATAAACATATTGATCATATTCATCATAAATTGGTCTCAGCAATTCCGCAGTGTGATAACAAGCTTAGAATATGCAGCACAAGATTTTAAACAATGTTCTCTTTAGTTAGTGCAGACTGTTATATTGAACAGATAAACTAGAACCGTAAGTGTTCAAGATGGACAGGTTCCACTGTACATTTAATTAACCACATACACAATAATTAATATAATAAACAAATGTAACTGATTATTGTATATGGACAAATTGATACATATATATATATATATAAATGTAGAAATATCAAAATTGCTTATAAGAAAATATGTTGTTAGCAACAAACATATTACTATTATTATTAATATTTCATTAATAATATTTACAAAATATATTTAATGGACATTCAAGAAATGAGAAACGAATAAATAGTACGTGATTGTATACAAATAAATAGTAATCAACAGCATTTGATGCAGATTACTCTTTTAATAAACTTGGTATAAATTAAAACTTGATATATTTTTTTAAATTAAAAACTATTTTACACCTATAATTATTTTACTTGAAAATTTCAAAACTATGTATAAATTTAAAATGTTTTTCATGCATCAGCTGCTGGCAAAGCTTATTTTGAGCACACAATAATTCAACATTATCAAAGAATAAGTCTGGAACAAGAACTATGTGCAACAAATGTAAATAAAAATTTTTTTGATATATCGTACACCCTGTACTTTTATTGCACTGTACTGCACTAACATGTTATAAGAAAATGCAGTCACCAAAATTTGTCCAACCAATTATATACTGGGTGTTTCAAAAGTCTCAGAATCTAGTGCAACACGTATCTTGATTCCTTTACAAAATACTTACTATTGTTCCGAAATTTCCACTTTTATCACTATTACTATTATAGTAGACTTTGAATAATTATGTTGTCTGTTTGCCTCTAAACATAAATAAATAAACAACTTTCTTTTTGTGGAAATACTGCCAATACAAAATTGAAATTTAAGTACGGAATTTTAGAAATTGAATTTCAAGTTTATTGTCAAGATTTATTACTGACATACTTTGTTAGTATATGGGTTACTTTGATTTGAAATTTTTAAAACACCCATTGTAAACCAATATACCAATAATGTTATATTGTGCCCACTTAAAGCAAAAAATGTGCTTTCTAAAGAGAATGAAAAACAAGAACATATCTCAAACAATACTAATGATTATGATAAAAACAATATAATAACAAGACCAACAATAAAAAGCACGAAAATGTGCTTAATTCTACACCATCACTGGAATAGTTTTTTAAACATTTATAAATTTAAAAATAAATTATGATTTTTTATTTAACATTCTGAACTAGAATTTTGGGGTTTTATAAAACACACAAATGCTAAACCTAACGTGGCAAAAGTAAAGCATCAAATTTGTGATGCCATTTTATTACTGGGATATTGCTACTATTATAAAAAAGATTGAATCAGTAAATCATTTCTGTATTTACTAAAAATAGGAATACCATAGATTATTTGTATATACTCACTGGTAATTTTCTGTTTAGGAGATTCTTTAGCTACAAAAAATAATTTGTAACTTAAAATACTTAAAAATTTCTATTCATGTAACACGAGCAATAAAAATGATCCCATTTACGATATGAAAAGTAATAAGTCGTGGTTTATTCTGTGAGGCATAAATATCATAGCTTCTCAATTTTTTATCATCTTTTTAACTGTAAATGAATGGTAGTTCCATAAAACCGGAAGAGACCAAAGTGAATCTAGTTCTTATAGCGAGTATGATAGAATTATCACAAATTTCAACAGAAATATATACTATATGGCATGAATCATTGTTGTCAGCTATAAATATTATTTTAGAAAATATTTGTGTTAAGTATTTGTACAAAATATGATAACAATTGAAATAGTACGAAAATTGTTTATAACAAACAATAAAAAAGATATAACAATTAAGGTGTTTTAGAACTTTTCTTAACATAAGGTAATTGAAGTTTTGATTGTAATTTTGGGACAGTTTCTGATGAATTCTGTAAATGAGATCGTCTCAAGATTTTGACTGAACGAGGGCTAATTCTTTCTTTTTCCAAAGTTAGAGATCTTTTACCTCGTTTTGCAGTCTTTGGTTCATTTGTTGTAGCACTTTCACCATTACATATATCTGATTTATTAGTGCAAGCACCGTCAAGTATATTTGTTACTCCTTTTTTTGTGGTAGTAGTGGTAGTTGTAGTAGAGGCAGTACTTCTTAGTGTGACTCTTGTAGCTCTGGCCTGACCATTGTTAACTGATGATGTTTTAACCGCGGCGGTATTAATTTTGCGCTGAATAGGACGTCTTAAAGCCACTTGTTTTTCATTTGTCCCATTTCTGTCAACAGAAGGAATAGCTGGCAAGTGTGTTTTTAATTGTCATCTGCTTAAAGCTGTCCGTGCACTGCAACCACCCCAAAATACAAACTACTATAAACAGCCAAGAAAAATAAATTTCTATGTATAACTACACTACTTATTAACACAACTTGTCATGCATAACATAATTATTACAATATTTATAAAAACACGATGCAAAAAAGATTGTACTCGTAAGAAGTTAATATCGAAGAATTTTCAGCCACTTTTTTATTCTAAATTGCTGATTTTTTTATATAATTGTATCATTTATTTACATGTAAAAATATATTTTGTGAATAAAAATGGAGAATAATAAGGCATTAGATGAAACAATGTTGAATTGTACTTGATGTAACCCTAACTAATAATAGCTAGAAAACTTGATAAATAGAAAATTTGTCACTGTATGATCAATACTTATAAGTTATAACCACAGAAACAGATGACCATATCAAGCTTTTGTATGGAATGTTCATATAAAAAGTGAATATTTCTAGATATTTATTATATACAGTGTGTTCAAGATAAGGATACACAGCATGGGGATCCTGGAAACGGTAAGAGATACATGATCGGTTAAATGGGATGAAAGTTGGCTATTTATAGGACCTTTTTGTTGGCGTTTGCAAAATCTAGATATCTTGGATAGTTTCAGAGATATTTAAAAAAAAGTAGATTTCTCGATTTTCGTTATTATTTTTTCTTTTGTTTATTTGAAGAGATATCGGAAAACTAAAACCATTTTTCCATTGCCACTTTTTGTTCTCTATTAAAATATGTTAACAAAATTCCTGTACAACGTTTCGGTTTCCAGTAACCATCATCAACCTCATTTTTTTAAATAGGCAGAAAAACAATTGAAAATTGTTTTGGATAGTTCTTGTTGTCACGATTCTAACAATGTAAACATGATAGGGTTATTTTGATTTCTTATGCTATAAATTAATGCATTCTGCAGTACCCTGGCCTGCACAATCACCTGATCTAACACCGTTAGATTTCTTTCCTCTGGGGTTATGTCAAGAATCATGTGCTCATCCAAAATTTTAAAGATGAACAGCAATTATTACAGTTGGTCACAGCAGCGTTCAACACAAAAGAATGAAAACCAAAATAACCTTATCATGTTTACATCATTAGAATCGTGACAACAAGAGCTATTTAAAACAATTTTCAATTGTTTTTCTGCCTATTTAAAAAAATGAGGTTGATGATGGTTACTCAAAACCGAAACGTTGTACAGGATTTTGTTAGCATATTTTAATAGAGAACAAAAAGTGGCAATGGAAAAATGGTTTTAGTTTTCCAATATCTTTTCAAATAAATAAAAGAAAAAATAACGAAAATCGAGAAATCTACTTTTTTTTAAATATCTCTGAAACTATCCAAGATATCTAGATTTTGCAAACGCCAACAAAAAGGTCCTATAAATAGCCAACTTTCATCCCATTTAACTGATCATGTATCTCTTACCGTTTCCAGGATCCCCATGCTGTGCATCCTTATCTTGAACACACTGTATATAGATTTACTTCAAAGAAATAACATACCCACAACAGTACTGAACTTAAATGTTTTTTATCTCTGAAAATTCCACTAATATTAAACAAAATAAAAACTATCAAATTATCTACAAAGCAAGTTTTAAAAATTTAAAACTACATTATTTCAAAAGCCTATTAAAATTGTACAAACAAATTCTACTTGATAATTACAATGGGTCAAATACTTTTGAAATGGCAAAATTTTTTGCAAGATCTCTACTAGTTGTGAATTAATTTAGCTAGAATTAGTTAAAATTTTCTGTTTTCAAATGGTTTAAATTGCAACAATTTCATAAATACTACTAAACTATTTAAAAATATTTTATCGATCTAAATATTCATGATGAATAAAGAGATAAATTATTTATTTGTTAATTCATACTAATAAGAAGCTTGATATATGTATGATAATTTAAAAATAAATTTTTCTCAGAAAAAACCAAAATAATAAATTGCAAAAATAACTCGGCACAGAAATAGAATAAGAATGAAAAGGCAAACCAAATCTACAAAAAAACAATGCAATTCAAATTAATTGATGATAAATAAGTCACATACAAATGACTTATTTCAATAACCAGAAATAAGTAACAAACCTTTTGGTTAGGGTTCTAGAGGTGGATGCGCCAGAATTTTTAATTCCTATTCCAACAACTTTACCACCTCTTAACATAGTTGGAGAATCTATTGGGGATACAAGCACCCGGCCACGGAAAACTTTCTTTTCATTTCTGCAATATACAAAAGCAAATATAATTCTTAATTAAAATTCTTTTTAAACTTGATTCATCTTGCAATTTCAACTTTTATTAAAATGATTAAAATCTAAAATTTATGCATTAATTAATTTAATTTGTGTTAATTATAAAATTAGATTTTATGTTTATAAATTTCATCTTGATCAATATCTTTTCATTCAGGTTGATAAGAAAAATATTTTAAGTGTTTTTTATGCTAGGCTAGGCATAATTTGATTTAATAATTAAACTGATATATTGCAACATATCCATCGTAACGTTGCCCAACTAGCCAAAGGTTGCAACATAGGAAAAACTCAAGCTCGACAACTACCTGTGGAAATACTCTTGAGCATTTATTAATTACAAACATGTTAGGTTTAAGTTGTTACTATTATTACAGCTGCACTAGCTGAAAAAATGCAATTATGGTTCATCTATTTATTTAAGAATCTTTCAAGGTTTTAGTTTTTTAAAAAGTTGCAATACTTATTTTAAATAGAGTGCTTATTTCAATGAATTATTTTCTACGTTTTAGTACACATTTTATTTATAATTCAGATATAAAAAAGGATTTTATATGCCAACTTAAATATACATAAAATCCAATCTCGGAAACCTTCCTTTTTACTAATAGACTTCCCTTCCTATTAATTTAATATGCTTCAAAGCTACTTCCTACCAAAAAAAAAATTATCATCAATCTTTTTTCTTGTTATTTATTAAACATTACTCTTGACACAAAAAGAAATTATTATTGAAGAGTGGAATCAAAAAAAATGATAGAAAGTGAGAATGTAAGAAACTACATTTTTTGATGAAACTTATCCGTTGGAAGTGTGACTTGCAGAAATTCAGTAATGCATGAATTCAAACTTCAAGTACCGAACAGAGAATCAAGTCCTTATAATTAGTTTCTTCCATATGCCATGATGACTAAGATACTTTCCACTCTCCAATTTATTATTATTTTTAAGTACAGAATTTTATCAAAACAGTACCACTTGATTAAAAGGTCCATTAATAATACAAGTCAACAAAAAAAAAATTTTTTTTTGGGTTTCTGTTCTAATGGTTAAATTCTGATTCTAGACACCGAAAAACACTTAAATTTCCAAATTTAGCTTTTAAAGTTTGCTTTTGTCTAATTTATGCCGATAATTAAGTTTTAAAGATTTTAATTGATTTTATGAGCAACAGATGGCAGCACTTTTAATAATCCGATAGTAAATTGAATATTATTTGTCAAGGGCCCATTAGTGAGTGTTTACTTGTCTATCACAGCTGTAATAACCGTCTTTGTTTATTACTAAATTAGAAAATGGCATCAAGACAGTGTAAATAGGATGTTGATTCATTCTGTTTTATTTGTGGTGAATTTATTAAAGTAAGAAGTAAGAAATTTGCTTTGGCAACAAATTTGAAACTTTGCGAAGCTTACGAAGCCTATTATAACCTGAAAATCCGGAATCAAGATAAAAATTGGGTACCTCACTTTGCCCGCGTTAATTGCAAAAATACATTGGAAGGTAAGAAACTGAAATATAAAAGTTTTACAAATGTCGAGCAAATTTGAATTACACTAGTTGTTATTTTGTTATTTCTAGCCTGGTATCGAGGAGAAAAAACGACACATGAAGTTTGCGGTGCCACGACTTTGGAGGGAACCTAGTGATCATGTGCAAGACTGTTATTTTTGTATCGTTAATCCAAGTAAGCGTCGATCTGGTGAAAATGCTGAAAAGATTTATTATCCTGATCTTCCTTCAACGTCATCTCCGATACCTCATGATGAAAATTTTCCTATTCCATCACGTTCGAAATTAGATAACCTCGCAGTTCAATCTTCACAAAGTTCAACAGAATCCAGTGCACCACTAACCAACACCGATGGTAGTGAATTCATGTTAAAGTCGCAGAGTTTTGGACCACATTTCATAAGCTCAGCTGAATTCAATGACTTAGTACAAGACCTAAACCTACCCAAGAGCAAAGCAGAAATTTTAGGTTCACGATTAAAAATAACTGATCAACGACAGAAGCCGGTATTTGTTACTGTAATAATGTGACTGATTTGTTCGAAGAAATTGGAATACCATTCGTACCATCTGATTGGCGGCTTTTCATCGATAGCTCTTCAAAAAGCTTAAAAGCGGTTCTTCTTCATAACAGAAACCAATTGCCGAGTCTTCCCCTAGCACATTCCGCATTGCTCAAGGAAAGTTATGATAGTGTGAAGATGATACTTGATAAGTTAAAATATACAGAATACAATTGGCCAGTAATAGGCGATTTTAAGATGGTTGGTTTTTTGATGGGAATGCAAGGCGGTTATATTAAATATCCTTGTCACCTTTGCCTGTGGGACAGCAGAGCAGATTCAGTACATTACCAACGGCGTATATGGCCTAATCGAGCGGAATTTCAGATCGGAAAACATAATGTCAAGTCGGAACCAGTTGTAGAGCCTAGGAATGTATTGTTGCCGCCGTTACATATAAAATTAGGCCTAATGAAACAATTTGTAAAAGCTCTGGATCCAAATTCTGAAGCTTTCGAATATTTAAAGGGATTTTTTCCCAAATTATCTGACGCTAAAGTCAAAGCGGGTATTTTCGTTGGACCACAAATAAAACAACTAATGAAGAGTGATGACTTCACAGAATTTCTCAATGTTTGTGAAAAACGAGCCTGGGAGAGTCTTAAAGCAGTAGTCAATGGTTTTCTTGGAAACAACAGAGCTGACAATTATAAAGAATTGATTGAAACTATGCTTAAAAGTTTTAAAATTATGGGCTGCAGAATGTCCCATAAACTTCATATGCTACATTCTCACCTGGACGAATTTAAAGATAATATGGGTGCCTACTCAGAAGAACAAGGAGAACGTTTTCACCAGGATGTGAAGGACTTTGAAGGATGTTACCAAGGGCAGTACAACGAGAGTATGATGTGAGATTACATTTGGAGTTTAATACGAGACAGCCCTTACAAACATAAGAGAAATACGAAAAATATTCATTTTTAAACCTAATTTTTAGTTATTTTATATTTATATGTTATTATTTATCACAAATATTGAATTAAAAAGACTTTGATGTTCAGTAAAAACTTTTCTAATCGCAATTTAAAATAAAATTTAAAAAAAAATAAAAAAATCAGTGATTGTTTTAAAAAATTCGAAAAATTGCTCTAGTTTCTACAAAAGCAAACTTTGATCCAAAAAATAATTTTTTCCTTTAGTTTTAGCGTCCGAGAAACCAGAATTTCACATGCAGAAGCCAAACCCAAAAATCGTGTTGACCGGTGTAATCAATGTATCCTTTCAAATAATTAGATATAATATTTTTGAAAAATTAATAAAAATTCTTAATTCTTAAACTGTTCTTATTAAACTCTCAACATATCAGTTTTAAAAAACTAAAGTAATAAGTTTCAATCTCAATAACAAAATTAGTTTTTTGTTTTATAATTTTTAGTTTAGTACATAAATATATAAGATTAATACATGAAGACTTTTGAATCTTTAATAATATAGCCAATTGTTATTAATAAAATATTTTAGAAAATGCGTGTGTACGTGCACAAGTCTATTAACTTGCAAATATGTGACTATCTGTGTGATTAATTAAATTGCATCTACATCTTTATTGTGAATATAAAAACTAAAGCCATTACTTATAAAGAAGCAATTTCAAAGCTGAAGGTGCATCCACACTATACCGATCAGTAAGACTGCTCTGCAATGCTGAGTAGGTGAGGACATGTCTGTTGATATGTATATGTTGTTATTGATTTTAAACAAAGGCAGCCAAACCAAACAGCACAATACATATGACATTTACTAAATGTCTTTCTCATTATAACACATTTTTATGATTGCGTGCCTTCTGATGTTACAACACATGACAGATTTTCAACAAAAACTGATTGGTTTTGCCAAGAGAAATTTTTCTTAATTACTTGATGATTATTCAAGATAAACCTTTTAAGAATCCTGAATAGAAAATTATCAAAAAAACATCTACTCCTGTACAGAAATGTTTTCAAAAGTTAATTCTTTGTATTTAAAATTTATAATTGTGTTCAAATATTATTAATTATGCATTTGCAATAGTTTAATTGTAACCAAACCAAGAAAAGTAATTCTACTTATATTTGCTTTCGTAACTAATGTAATAATGAATGTCAAACTGCAATAACATTTCAAAAGACAATTGAAAAAGCATCTAATATCTCTTTGTTTTCTTATATTCTACTACTATACAATAGCTTTAAAACAGTATATATATTAACTTGATGTTCAGATTTTATTTTCTCCAAATGACTTAACTATCTTTACATACAATGTGTCTCACAAAACAGGGCAAACACCTTTCCTTGCATTAAAATTTAAAATATTTTATGAACTCAGTAACAATACACAGTATAGAAAAATTCTAGCTATACAAGGTGATTCATAACATGTGTGCCAAATGAAAAAATTTTGAGTAAAAAATGCTAAGGAGCAGTAGTCAACTGTTTTTCTTAAATGGCATGATACATTTTTTGTTTCTTTATTAAATAAAGAATTTTCTTCCCTTTCTGGATGTGTAAAAATATCATAGACTTCGTAAAAAAATTTCCAAGATGAACAAATATTTATTTGAAAACGCTTAATATTATCATATAACAAAACAAATAGTAGACAATGGGAATTTAACGACTATCTAGAAGATATCCCACTGGAAATTAAGCGTGAACTATGATTTCAGCAATATGGGGCTCCCCCTCCTCATAAAAGAAGAAATGTTCGGAACATCTTAAATCTCAAATGTGGAAATACCCAGAGAGCAAATGGTGCCCCTATACTTTGGCCAGCTAGGTTACCTGGCTTATCAATTCTGGATTTCTTTATGTGGAAATGTATAAAACAACACGGCTATTATTCTGAAAAATGTAGAGGAATCGAATCTGCCAGGCATGTCAAAGATAACTCCTAGCATGCTACACACAGCATGGAGCTGAACAAACAATGGAGCAGAAACTTGTTGCTTGATACATTCCCACACAAAAAATTCTAGAAATTTGAATCTTGTTGGAATCATAGTTCACTCCTAATCTCCAGTGGGATATCTTCTAGATAACAGCTAAATTTCCAATGTCTACTGTTTGTTTTGTTACACATATAATATAAGCCTTGTTTATATCGGAAATTTTGTTCGTGTAAAACTATATTTTTACATATCCAGAAAAAGGAGAAAACTCTCTATTTATTGGAGAAGCAAAAAATGTGTCATGCTATTAAAGAAAAAGAAGTTGACTACCGCCCCCTAGTGGGAAAAACCCATATCAAAATTTCACGTTTACCACCTAGTCAGTTGATTTGCATCATTCATGCTTTATTCAGGGTTTTCTGCTCTATCATGATTATTAACAAAGATATAAGTTTGAACAAACAAACTGTATACAGGATGTCGCTGAAAACAACCAACAAATGTTGACAGCAAATTTCTGAGATAAAATTGAAGCGACTTAACCCAACTTACCTATATCCTAAAGTCCACCATTTTCAAGATACAAGGTGTCAAAGTTTCATCCAGAATCTCTTTATGTTTTCAATATCCGAAGAGCAAGGTGAGATACCAAAATGAAATTTTCTGCATTAAATTTCCAGAAAAAAGTTACTCTTGCATTCTTTTTGTAGAATGCATTATTTTCTAGCAAGACTGAATTTTTCAAAATCTCTCATATTAAACAGCATGTAGAAAATATCATTCTGTTATCTCACTTTGTTTTTGAGATATTGAAAAAACAAAAAATTTTAAATGAAACTTTTGACACCCTGTATCTCAGAAGCGATTGACTTTAGAATATAGGTAAGTTGGGTTAAATTGTTTCAATTTTATCTCATGAGTCTGCGGTCAATGTTTGTTGGTTGTTTTCAGGGATACTGTGCATATCCTGTTTTTGTTGCAACACAATGTATGTAATAAAAGTAGAAAGGAGGATTCATTCTACTACAGTGAATTCACTTGTGAAATTCAATGATGCCAAAAATCAAGAAATAAATAATTTTTGAAATGTTTAGGAAATGTATGCTGCAATGGAATCTTGAAACAAGAGAAACATGTAATGACATAACTTGATATCTACTTGTATATTATTATGTTGTTTTATAATCATTGGATGTTTTTTCAGTGGAAAAGTTAAAATTATCATTTCCAAAGAGTAATCCCATCCCATACTACAAGCAAAGATTTATGAAGTGAAGTGAAAAGAGTAAATATAATTAAATGGATTGCTAGAAATACATGATATAAATTTATAACCTCGACTAAGATTTTTGTTTCTTGTTCATACAGGGAGGACAAGTAACGTGTTTACTTTAAAATCTTTTAAAATGTTAAAGAGTTCTGGAAAATTTTAATCAACAGTACAGTAAGTAATATGTTTTGAGCAACTTCACTATGCTCAAAGAATTATATACATTGGAAACAAAAAATCTAAAAATTTATGTACAATAAAGAGGTTAAAAACTGCCTATGTTCATTTTGAAATTTAAAATTGAAGATTATCTTAACTTTTTGTATTATATCAATTAGTTTACTCAATTTTATTATCTTAATAAAAATATTATCCAATTTCTAGCAATCCAAAGTAATTCATAAATAGTTCATGCACTAGTAACTACATAGACAAAATAGTGCTAACCTTACGAAAGATGCTCGTTTCCTTCTACATAAAAGCTAAGTTCGCATAACTTTTTAAAATGAAAAAAATAGAATAAAGATTTATCAAGTTAGCATAGCTCAATATTTTTAATCTAAAGATGCTCTAAGTATAGCTGTAATAAATTTCAAGATTTTTCAGTGAGATTTCTAAAACTACAAAAACCACATTAAAATCCAGGATGGAGAACTCTTACAATTTTATAAGGCACATGCACAAGGTGTATCATGTCATTTTTCTTGGTATGGAAGCATTTTTAAGTAATTTAATTTTTTATTTAATTATTTAGATAATAAATAATAAAACAGTAAGTTTTGGACTCGAGAAATATTCTGTATAAATTGTTTTCCTTATGATATACTGGGTGTCCCAGAAAACCATGCTAGAAAAAACAATACGTCACTGCAATTTACTGGAAAACTAAAAGAAAAAGAAAAATTACTAAAATAACTTTTTTTTCGGAAATGCCAAATCAGATTTTTATATTAATTGTGCTCAAAAACCAGTGCAGTTTTTTTTTAAAGAAGGCGACACTTGTCCCGAAACTGATGTCATTGAGATCTAATTTCAAATACTTTTCTACACTGTCTAATGCTTCTAGCATGGGAATATTTACATAGCAGATCTTATTGAAATCAGACAAAGCATTTTCGAGTTATTTGAAAAAAATCAGAATTTTTTAATACTTTCACGGGCAAATAAAGCATTTTGGTATAATAAGTACATTTAATCCAATTGACTTATTTTGACCCCAGCAATCTATGCTAGTTCCATGTCCATGATTTTTTGGGATACCCTACATTTAAAATTAGAAAAAAACATAAAAACAGATAACCATAAAAAGGCAATGTAAAAATTAGTATGGAGATTTGATAAGAGAAGAAAAGTTATCACAGTTTACACCTTAAAACTTTTGAACATTTTGCACACTATTTTTCAATTTAATAAAACTATGTGCCAAATCTGGATAAAAATAGGTGAAGTACACTTCACACATATTTCTTGTTAGTTATCTTCATTGTATTAAAGCGTACACAAATTAAAAGTTCAAGTGTTTCATGTTTTTGTAAAATTGTAAATTCAGATAAGAAAAATATTTTTCATCTTTATTTTGACTAAAATTAATATTCTGCAGTATACAAGTTCTGATAATTTATCATCAGAATGAATTTTTTTACATAAAAAACAATTTTTATACCAACTAAATTGAAATATATTACAGCTATTCATCAAAAAAAAAAATTTATTGAACTGAAACCAGCAAATTAGAACCTCATACAAGATTAATTCTAATGAAGCATTAAAAGAAAAATAATTCTTTTTATAACTCACGTTGCAAGTTGACGAGTTGTCCTCTGTCGACGTTGTGCCTTTATTTGATTTAGCCGATCACCTTGAGTCATGGGCTCCGTATCAATTTCATCACCATCTTTATCTTCAAGTTGCATCGTATCAACTTTCTGCAAAATCCCACTAACATCACTTTTCTTAGGTGATAATTTCTTCGAACAGTTTGAAAGTTCTGGTCCACAACTGCAACTATAAATACCCTTGGTATGCTTCGGAGGTTCAGTTATTCCCACCTTAGCACGATATTCATCCCCTGCTTTCCATAACTGTGCTTGCTTACTGTATTAAAAAAGAAATTTCATTTTTGTAAATTATGAACTCAATTAACCAACCTTTCCAACCAATTTTGCTGATGACCAATTACTGACCCAGGGCGACACATTCGCACCCATGCTATTGTTTCACGGGCAGTGAATTTATAATGTTTCATAATATAACATCCAATTAATGAGCCAGTCCTGCCAAGTCCAGCTTAAAAACAAATAAATAAATTACATATAAAGTTAGATATATCAATCTTTTTTTTTAACATCGGTTTTTTAAAACAGTTTACCTTTGCAGTGAACAGCTATAGCACCTTCAGTATCTTCACAAATAGAAATAAATTGATTAACAATTCTATCACTGGGTGTACTTCCATCAATGAAGTACAAATCCTTATGTATAAATCCAGCTTTGGTAAATTTAGCAGCTTCATACATTTTCTTATTAAGACGGACAACAGTAGTCACATTGTGACGACGAAAGTAAGAGAAATAAGTCTCGGGGGAATGTAACGGATAACCGTTATCAATCCTTGACCTATTATGAGGACCACAAAATCCAATAAATTTTCCAGGAATTATCCAATTTAAATCTCCATGCTCAACTCGCTGAAACAATAAATATAAAATTGTACTGCCCATTAAATAAAATATTAGACATAATTCTTCTACTTTTAAAAACAGATTTTAAGAATTATATTAATATTACATATTTTTTTAAATATATTTACCTCATAATGCTCATATTCAAGAAAATCAAAATCATCAAAATTAAAGAATCCTAACTTGTAAGCTTTATAAACAGCATTTATACAATCTGCAAGACTAATAGTGTAAGGCATTCCAATTGATGCATCACGAAAATCAATGAATGGCTCAGAATTATTCATAGCCAATACTTCACTTACTCTATCTGGGGTGTAGTTTAAATATATTATCTGAAAAGAGACAAATACATTAATCTTAACGCAACAATTAAAAATACCGTTGATTATTGCTATTGATTTTTATTAATATTAGCAAGATGGTTTATAATTTCTTTATTTGCATAATATGTGATATCATAAATTGTGTAACACTATGATTGCATATTTTTTAACTCTTGTATATCAGAAATAACTTTGTAGCGCAAACTGTAGAGATTGTTTTCAAATTTTAACTATTAGCAGACTGTGCGACTTAATTATACTATGATAAACCTTGCACAATTTACAAAAATAATTTTTTACAAGATTTGATAGAAATATTTTGAGTACGGATCATATAACTAAAAACAATTTCGAGCAATTAATAGCAATAAATTTGCACACATAAACAGGTACCAACTTGCACTTGTCTGCCAAAAGTTAAAACTAGATCAAGACTGATCCGTTACAAAAGAAATTAGATCATTGGGTCTGGTATGACAGTAATATTGTTTCTACTATAGAACATTAGAATACATAGACAGTAAAAAATAAATATTTCGCAAAAATCCTGACCCTGAGTCATTTTTGACCTTATACTATACATGGAACTACATTTTAATTCTAATCTATGTTATCTTTAACCTTGTTACATATTTTATTTTATTGATGTTCATAAAAGTGCCGAGAATAGTTGTATTATAATAATGGCACAATTCAAATCTAAACCTCAAAAAGTATTGACTCATGACACTATACAGGTTCAACATCAAAGAATATTTTTAGAGAACTTCCTAAAAGGAGCAAACGTATTTCACTTAAGTATCTTAATAAGAACTACTTCATATCCAGTATACAGGATGATTCCGAAATAAAGGGTATCCTCTTAAAGGTGGATAGCAGTGTGGTAGTACATACATTTGCGATAAAAAACGGTAGGTAGAAATTGCATAGTTTCCGAGAAAAATGCGATTGAAGTTTAATCGCTAAGCCAAGCCGGTCCTGCTCTCATACTTTTACTTAAGCAAAAATCGATAGGGGTTGACTGACTGTCCTTATCATTAGCAGGTAGTTCTTGCTATTTATGTGAGGGTATAATAGTTTATCTGGTTTCTACAATGCCATAAATAACCAGTAGGAACTTTTACTTTTTAATCTGCAAACGGAAAAATATTAAAATTTTACTGTTGGTGATTTTTTTCTGTAAACTTCCAAAAAACCAAAAACTTCAATAAGCATTATGCTACATAAATAAAAATTGGTTGAATTTATTAAATTGAATTAAATACAGAGGTGATAGTTAGTAGTACCTTCCATACGGATGTTTCATTCAAGTAGTATGTGTAATCCATTGCCATTTAAAATGTTTCCTATCCATGTGACTAAATAATAATAAGGGATTAAAATGTTGCTTGTGAGACTGGAGTCAAATTGTTCGTAACATAAATTTTGTTATTATTTTTTTACTGTTTTAACGAATTTCAACAACCCTGCATGTTTAACATACTTCAGATTTAAGAAAGGAAAGTTGTAAAATGTCCAGGGGGTAGCTTATGATGGCATTTATTGTTCATTGTGCTACTACAGCTGCACTAATAGTTCCAAGAAAATAGGCATGTCTGGTAAATTTTCGTTCTTGCACTACAAGGGTTTAAAAACACCGTAAATCTCCTTAACTTTCACTTTTTAAGGCGACAATACAAGAAACACTTTTCTTTTAATATTTAGGAAAATTGTCAAAATTTTCAACTTTCACGGAGCCACTTCGTTTTTTCATTTTTTGTCTTCTTTTAGCCTCACTTATTACCTATTAAAAGGATACCCTTTATTTCGGAATCACCTTGTATATTGTGGTGGTATGCTTGTTAAAAAGTAAACAAAAATTAAAAATTAAGTTAAAAAAATGTACCACTGCATATGAAAGAATGCCCAATAAAATAAAAATTAAATTTGCCCATTATAATTTCGATTCTTTAAATTTCAGTGGTGTAGATTGAATTTTGTCGGTTCTAAATGACTTGCTTAATTTAACAAAGAAAAACTAAGAAAGAACTTTTAATTCTTAAAGCTGAATCAAATTCTACTGTTAGTCAGAAAAAGTTTCTTGTTGATGCTGGATGTTCCATGAATTTCATCTTTTACTTCTAGTCAAAGAAAAACATCTTTCAGTTAAACTTAAAATTTTATTATAATAACAATCACAAACGAATATTAACTGTCACTATTAGAAACGTTAAAGTATTTATGAAAATGACAGATATTCAAGTTTTAGCAAAAGTTTTTTGCAGCATAATTTTCTTTAACAGCTGTCTGTCTGATTTAAGCAAAGCAGTCTGCTATAAAAAAATTACCTCTATGACTTATTAATCTATTTGACATATGGAAAATCTTTCAAGGGTAAATGGTAAATTGCTTCATCATCTCGTTTCCTGTCTTGTAATAAATGATTATTCTAGCTGTCTAATCTAAGATGTTAATTTTACAATGTCACATTTCCCTTAGATGAACTATTAAAATTATTTGTTTGAGTGATAAACCACATAATGTTTGTAATTTCAAAAATTCATAAAAATAATTTCTTTTTAAGAAAAATGTCAATCTTTACTTATATGTACCTTATTGTGAAGTGTTTTCAATCTGCTTTAATTATTCTTTGACTTATCTATGTTTATGTTTTTACTTAACCTCAACTTTTTTATTTTCTATATTAGGGTCATCATCCATACTCTTTAAAGAGTACAAGTACTCTTTTTGATGCCCAAAGTATATATACTTTCACTCTTTTCTACCAATCTAAAAACTTATTCTTTTTTGGCCATTATTCTTTAGACAGCATAAGTCACGTTCAGCACTTCAACTCTGATACACCAAAAACAGAAAAAGACAAACAAAAGAACAGTACTTTTGAAGCATTTGAGACAAATAATTACAGTATTGTAAATTAGTGTGAACACTATGAATTTTCCATATTTCTTATATCAACTCTTGCTGTTATGTTTGACAGTTGTTTTCTCTCAACGGTATAATTTCCAACTAAACATTTATCATTGCTTACAACACAAGTTATTTCAAGTTATTTCATAGTTGGGCAACGTCATGGATATCACGCCAAGTAAAAGATTATCACACTAAATGAGTTCACGTCAATGACTCGGAGGAACATTGTTCAAGAGTGTTCTGCGAATCTGGGAGCTAATAATAAAACAAAAAAGAGACCAGATCAGTTGAAATACAGTGTAAGGAAAGATGTGAAAGAAAAAGAAAAACAACTCCACAGGACGTATCTTTTCGTTTAAGAAATAGTAAAGTAAATCCCAGAAAAACAAGCTACAAGCTTCAGCAAGACTTAGAAAAGGCTGGAGTAAAAATTCAGAACTCTACAGTTCGTAGACTACTTCTGGAAGATAGCAGAAAAGCCAGAAGACCACAGAAAAAAACGACTTCTCACACTTGTACCAAAAAGTATGTCCATTGCACTGAAGAAGACTGGAGGAAAGTCATATTTAATAAAACATAATTTTTGGTACAAAGAAACCTGATCAAATTTTGTACTAAAAAATACAAATGAAACGCTAACAGCAGCGCATATAGTACAAATGGTGAAATACCCTGTAAAAGTGATGCATTGGGGTTGTTTTTCATACATGGGCACTGGAAAACTTATAGCAATTGAAGGTATGATGAACAGTGAAAAACAGAAAGCATTGTTGGAAAAATGTTAGTTGCAGAACTGGAAAAAGTTCAAGTCGCTGAACCGATCTTTCAACAAGATCCAGCACCATGCCACGTTTCCAAAATGATGGTGAAATATTTTAGAGACAAGAACATCGCCCTTCTCAACACTGCGAATCAAGTATGACATCGGGATGAGAATATAAAGAAAAGCTGCAAAAATCTAATTGGCTAACTAAAATAATTGAGAATCACGTTTGCCTATTCAATGTGGGCGGTTCGACCTTACTGTTAACAGAGATAGAAAAGAACAAAAGATGATCCAAACACTCGGAGCAAATCAACAAACGCGCATACGTGAACACCTATGCAAAATTCCCAACTATATGGTATATTGTATGTTTTACCACGCCAACCAATGTTGACATTGCTACTCGATTCTTAAGCACCTTTGGATCACTGGCGCCCCTGGGCTTAGGCCACCTTAGCTCAATGGATAAAGAAGGCCTGCTTAAGAAATTTCCTTTATCTTAATAATCAATGAATTATCTACACCAGAAACATTAAATCATTTTATGCGAGAAAGTTATTGTAACACAAAAAACAATAAATGATCACATTAGTATTTAACATTACAATATAAATGTGTTAGTTAACAAAGATTAATAGTCAAATAATACATAGATTTTTATATCATTTCATCATTTTCATTATAAATTCTTCAATGAGGTCTGTTGCAAATCTTCACAATCCCCACAGCCATCGATGTTCTTCCAATGTTCAGTGCTTGCGACAAAGAACTCACACTGATGATAAGAAGCTTAAATTCATTCGTATCAACAATGTGAGCTCTATTTAACAAGCAAATATTCTGTGCTTTGTGTCCGCCATCTCATTTTTTAATGTCTTACCAATTGCAACAATAGAAATTAATTATCATTATAATTGAATTCTATAGTTTTTATTAGCACTTATTGCAATAAAATAAATATTATCAATACTGAAAGATTAAAATATTCAACAAAGCAGAATAAAATAAAGACATAAGGCACTACTTTATTATAGTAATCAACAGTGCCATGAAAAGAAGCAGAATGAAATACAAAACTTACAATACACATTCTAGTTACATCCACACACGAGTGGCTTGAACTAAATTTTAGTCCCAACTAGTTAACCAGTAGTACCTCACGCATTTATTTCTTACATTTATCTTTGTTATTTTGTTAATAACTCACTGTCAAAAAAGGTTGGGAAACACTTACAATACAAAGATTCTAGATTTGTCACTGTTGTAGAATGTATATTACAAATAATTACAACGGTAAAGAAAATAAAAATAATATAGGCAGTATATGGCGTGTCCCAATGTAATTATTTGTAAAAATTATGTCTACATTCTAAAATTGTTCTCAACGATACAGTGTACCATAAAAGCATGATATACTGACCTTTCGTTTCTCTTTAAATGGGTTGCCTGATAAAAAAGCATCGATTCTTTATTTATGGAAATATACCCATCAAACTATGTATATTCTTAAATGAGATAATAAACTCTACCACTTGTCATGAAAAAGTGTTTGAAAATGAAATCACAAAAGTTGAGTGCAAATATGAGCGAAAAAGAGAAAAACTATAAGCAAGTACAGTGGAACCTCCATAACTAGAAATTCAAGGGGCGCGATTATTAGTTCGAGTTATAGAAAATACGAGTTACGGAAATGTACAGATATGGGTAATGTGTTGCCATTTAACCAACTTTACCTATAGACATCTGTTAAATAGATAGATTGCGCATGGAAAGAATTTTTAAGAGAATCAGAATCTGTAAGAAGAAATGGGGTTTGCCATTAAAAAAAGATTGATGACGTCATCGGAAGTAAGGGTGGGGGTAAAGGAAAAATGAAAATCATTCGAATAAATGCCCCATTGGGAAATAAGATTGACGTTTGGTTTTTTCTCCAGCGCCCCAGTTTTTTTCAATTGTAATGACAGCATTTGGGATGACAGCTTATTTCTAAATTAAGAGATGAAGCAATATGTAAAAATTTATCACTCCAATAAAAATATCACAGTTACAATTAATTTATTATATTGTAACGTTTTAATAAAATGTTTATTTATTTTTAATATTTATTTAAACTAAGTCTATTACAATTTATTTTCACTAAACTTATTTATTTCTATATGTACAAAATAATTTATTTATGTCACATTTATATCACTAATTACACATTTATTTCGTTCGTTGTTACGAGCTTATTCACTGCATAGCTACTGCGTAACTGGAGGCTCTCCTCCCGCTGGAGTATACTATATATCGTTTCTTTGTTTCTCTCGATGAGCCTAGAAGGTTCGCCCCTTTTCTCGCACATTCGACGGTCGGAACGACTGGACAGTTCAAGACTTCTCTGGTACATTCGATTGGTCGCGCGTTACAATATTATTATCACCGTCATGTATTCACATTGTTATCAAACAAGTCATATTCAGATATTATTGGTTTATTGCTATGGTGCTTTAATATGTCCTCAAATTGTTTTAAATTAAATAATTTAGCAAAATCTGCTACTTGTTCGATGTCTTCTTCAGATACAGATACTATAAGATACTTCCCGATGCAGTAAGTTCTGTAGTCTTCTTATTTGGATCAGGCTTAATAAAATGTATCTTATGTAAAGGTCCTCAATAAACATGCATTCGTCTCTCACATAATCAAGAAGTTGCCACAATAGAGCAAACACATGCTTGCACCTTCCATCAAGACCGGCTGCACAAGAACAACCGCCCCTGGTTATCAAGCCCTTATCATACATTGATATACTAGTTCTACTTTTGTTTTTACAATTATAGATGCTGTACCGTAATGTACAAATGCATTTCTTACTTTCTTAGCTTTATACATACGATAGCCCAGTAAGTGAGGTTTAACGTTTGGAACTTCATTAATGTTTTTATATTTTAAAAGGCTATCTTCATTAAAATGTTTTATAAGAATTTTGTTTACCTTTGATTGTCAACTTCAGATATCTGCTTATCATAATTTTGAAGTCCAATAATAGTCATTAGTCACATTTACACTAAACTTTTGCGATTTCATTTTAAGCACTTTTTCTAGGTTAGTTAAATGCATGTTAAATGCCAAACTTAAAGAAGTAGCTGAAATGATGAAATGCATATAAATTTATTTGACCTACAAGAATACGCTATTCTGATTCGGCCGTTTAAATCTCCTGTGTAAAGAATACTCTCACTCCTCTTTTCGTGCCGAATATGGTTTTCAGACTTCATGACTCTCCCTGGTATTAATAAAGGAGTTTTTAGTATTTCACTTTTCAAAAGTAAATTCTATTTTTGACTTTTAAAAATTAGCATTGTAGTTTCAACAGGTTTTATTATAAGGGATTGAGATTTTTTTTAAATGAAACTACTAAAGAGAGCCTAGAATCCACTTGTTTCATCATCTATCTTGAACGAGCATGTTTTTGCTATACTTTTCATTTGTAAGTTGTTTCATGCTGCACTGTCTTTTGACATTTGACAGTAACACTTTCTTTTATTCACAGATCACTGGAACACTGTAGAACAATATGGAGACTACGCAATCAATAAATATTATTAATATAGATACTGACAGTAGTCTATAATCATTATAATCTTGCACGGTCAATACTTATTGTTGAAATTCCTAGTAAGCACAGAACATCTAACAAATTAATTTGGGCCCAAAAAACACCCACGTAGTCACTGCTTATAATGTCTTTAAACAAATACCAAAACCATTTATTTAATCTGTAATGAACCCTACTTAATTATACTAGTTTACAAATTCTAATTTTACTTATATGTTTAAACATCATATTTATGTCGTCCCTATGAAAAATAGTTTTCATTGCGTAACGAGAGAATAATTATGTCAAACCTTATATCACGAAAGAGCACTAAATACATAATTCAATTAAGCATTGTTAAAGCAAATTTGTCTTTACGACGAACCAGCATTGAAATAAAACAAAAGATGATCATGAAAATAACTTTTTGTATTACACAAACATTCTCTGAAACCCTCTCTTTACATTTCTCTTCTATTCTTACCGAGCCTTAAAGAAGTCAGGTATTTTTGTTATGAGATTACAATGATGCGCCCCGAATTTGGGACTGTATTTACTCTTTGCAATTATATATGACATATCAATATCGTCATAAGAAAGTACTTTACAGTTTTATATGGTTTTATACAGTTTTCATAGTAATCCATCTGGATGTTTTCATATTTGAACATAGATTTACATGTGGCTTGCAATAGTTTTGTATAATGACCTTTATTCTAAAATGTTAAAACAATTAGATACGATAACGAATTCAGATATTATCTAAACTAAAAAAATATACATATGTAAAATTTTAGATTATTTTTTTCCAAATGTACTAATTTGTCACAACATGATAAAAATCAACGCTTTGATAAAACATAAAACAGAATTGCTTTTATACAAGGCATCCTTGCGATGAATGAGGAAATATGTACAGCAGATTTTTGAATTGGAAATAAGCTTACTATTTCTATAAAATCATGTCCTAAAATGCACAGCTTTCGAGATGCAGGCAACTTATGGAAAGAATGAGTATTTCATTGTAATAATCGTACAAGAAACGGTGTGCTTTAGAAACTAAGTTTATTATAAGAAATTAAGTTTAATTCTGCTGCATGCATGAATACCTCTATTCAATTCAGGAACACCTTATACAATAAGTAACCGATTTATTATAAACACCATGCAATAAAAACGTAAATACAGTTAAAATAACTTACCGCATATGAGCAAGCCAAGTATGCAGCATTAACTCGTTTCTGATCATTATATGTTGTATAATGGACAATTCGTTTTTTCTGTAATCCTGGAGCTTTCAATTTTTTATTAAGTTTAACACAATAATGATACAACATGGAAATATTAAGTGGACCGAAATCATGGAAAAAGCTTTCATACACCAACTCTGAATCAATGCTGAAATAGTGTGTACACACAGTAGATCTGGGTTTTTGTTCTGTTCTTAATGAAATAAAGAAAAAGCGATCTGAAATATACAAATCAACTAAAATCATGGTGAATGTTATATAGTTAACGTTTCTTACCTTTAATGAATTCTGTAGCATTGATTAATACTTCGTCATAAAACTTTTCCATTTTGAATTACAGAAATTGTAAACAAAGAAAAATATTAAAAATAGTTGTAAACCGTTATGAATCAACTATCATACTGTAAATGTCAATGCAAAGTTTATAACCTACTCATAATGTAGGTGTTAGGTACACTCTTAAAACTGTGGGCGGTTAGAATTTACTCAAGTTTAGAATATTAAACCATAACACTATTTCATAATTGTTAAAAATATGCAACAATTAATGTATTTCACGTGTCCCTGGTTTGTATATTCATGGAAAAACTACAATGTTTATGCTAAGTTAATAAACCAATATTTCGTTTAAAATCTGTAACACATTCAATTTCAGATACGTCACACTGTTTAACTACAGGAAAATCAGAGAAAGACATCTATAATCCATTTCCACAACTATTTGAAAAGTGAAATCTTAATTATTATTAACTCACTGGTTATTCACATTTAAAAATCTTTTCCTCTACTTTTCCCACGATAAAACACTACAAACCAACAACGGACAACTGGAAGACCTTGTCAATGGCAGACATAACAACATCAATATCCAACCACTCACATTAAAAATACCCTAATGGTTCTAATTTCTTTCCAATTTTAAACACAAGATTCAAACCTGCAACTAAAGTTGATAAAGCTAGATAAACAAAAATAATAGAAATTTAATTTTAAATAGAATAAAGATAATATATGTTACATCCTAAATAAATAATTTAAAAATTAATGCTAGGGCAATAAAAGAGTTATACAGCTAAGTTTCTAACACTGAGATGGTACAGAGGCGTAGGTGATGAGAAGTAGTTAGTTGTAAACAACAAGAAAATGAAAGATTTAGCATCCTTATTGCTGTAATATTTCGCTATGTTACGTAATATTTATTTATTATGTAACTACGGTTACAATGAGAAAGAATGAAACTAAAACAAAACGCGTAAAAACTACCAGCTTGTAGAAAAGTTGTTTAAAACATTTTCAACATCTCGAAAATTACGCAATGAACATTGGCGGCTCGTGATACTCGTCAGTTTTTTTCAAAGTATTTTGCGGTCCATTAAATCTGTTAATTGTAATTTTTATATGTAAATAACAAATCACAATAACTAATAAGTATTGTTGTTAAAAATAAGATAATAGCCAGTATTCAGATGACCAGCAAAGTCCGTAAATAATAGTATTCCGTGAAAGATAGGTAATCGTATTTTAGTAGCCATATTAAGGCAGGACTCTCACAGACCTTCGATAGATAACTATTAACCGCTGACCGAAAGAGGACGATTAGAACTTATCGAAGGAGTTCTACAACCTCTCTCGCTAAGGTTCTTATAGGGCAAACGAAGTTTTGAATTTGCCGCTATTTTACTGTAATTAAATAACCTCAGAAAGTGTTTAATTCCGGTCATGATTTTGGCATTGTTTATAAAGTAATACATAAACAATAACAGTCATCATCATAATCATAATAGTAAGAAAATGAATATTCGCCAACACACATCCAGCTTCAGCTGTAACAATTCAAGATTTCGAACGGTCAACAAATCACCCGGGGTCTGTTTACATCCTCGAGGTCGTCTACCTGCTCCAAGTAATAACAATACTGAGGATCGTTCAGCTTTAAAACTATATTACGTATTTTATTTACCGAAATCCTCAACATTGCATAATCGCAATTTTTGACTTCAAAAAGGGGTCTAATACGGTTATAAAAGAACCGTATTACGTTTGTATGCTGTAATAGGGAATTCCTTGGGATTTCCTGCAACATTACGGCTTTTAAATAAATAAACAAATCCTTGTTTGGATGCTACAAAATATTCTTTTAAAAATCTATTTTATATAATA